>RJWM01022242.1:0-34018 GCA_004363535.1 Dasyprocta punctata | reverse complement strand
GAGCACGCACGTGTGTGTGTAGAAGTGGAATCTGGGGACAGAGAGCCCCAGTGCTGTGGGAATGGGGTGAGGAGGCTGGCCTGGGCCAGACAGCTGGGGAAGGCCTGCCCAGGAAACAGGACACTAGTACGTCCTGTGATGATCTGTCTGGAAGAACTGAGCTGGGCTCCAGGGGGCAGGGGTGGTCTAAAGGGGTGGGCATGTTTGGTGGGGGCAATAGGCAGTGCTTCCCCTTTTCCCAGCTCCCTGAGAGTTCTGGGTTTTAAAAGGGTGGCTGGCACAAGATTTTTTTTTTTTTTTGTGGCACCAGAGATCAAACTCAGAACCTCGCACCTGCCAGGCAGGCACTTAAGCCACTGAGCCAAACTCGGCCCTAGTTTTTTGAGACAGGGTCACACTATGCAATTCAGGTGGGCCTTGCACTCATGTTGTAGCCCAAGCCGGCCTCGAATTCACAATGCTTCTCCTATCTCAGCCTCCCGAGTGCTGGGATTAAAGGCGTGCCCAACCACGCCCGGCCCTTGGCACACAATTTTGAAGTCCATACCGGTAGGATCCTGGCAGGACCCATCTCTGACCGAGGCTGAGCTTCAAGCCTGCTGGCAGCTCCCCAGTCTTCCCAGGCCCAGCTGTGGTTCTCCTTCAACCTGCCAGTGCCACACTCGCGGCCCCCTGGGCTGACCCCCATTCCCTCCCTTATGTCCTGGGATTCACAAAACTGATCGCCCCTTTCTGGTTCCTGTTTTCTGCTCCAGGGACCTGCCACACTTCTTGGTTAAGTCCTTGTGCAAACCAGATTATTTCCACTCAAGGACTTCTAGAGTGGGCCTTACCCTGGCCCTTCAGTCACACCCATGTGCTTTTTTCGATCCTCTACCTGGGCTGTCCAACACCCTGTCAGAATGAAAGCCACTTTCCCAGGAAGCTTTCACTTCTCTGTCCTCTCAAAACCAGGCCTTTACTATCTGAGGGCTTCCTTGAACATCACATTTTACTGCCATAAGACTGGAATTCTTTACCACAGTGATCTCAATTCTGGTACAAAGTAGGTGCTAATTAAAGGTCTGTTGCATGTATAAATGAATGGGGGGTTGGTCAGGCATATTTTATTAACTCCTGGTTTCAAGTGCTCCTCCTGCTTCAGCCTCCCAAGTAGCTAGGCCTATAAGGATATACCATGGAGTCCTACTCAAGCCCTGCTCAATTTTTTATTTTATTTTATTTATTTATTTATTTTTGTCTTTTTGAGTAAGGGTCTAGCTATGCAATTCAGGCTTGGCCTTGGGTTCACTTTGTAGCCCAGGCTGATCTCGAACTTGTAACGATCCACCTGCCTCAGCCTCCTAAGTGGTGGGATTACAGACGTGTACCACCATGCCCAGCTCAAGACCGCTTTTTGGAAGCCCCTGATACATCATGGTTATTGAATGAGGATCATCAGATGTTAGGTTCTGCCTTTGTTAATGTCCTGAAACTCATGATCAGAGACCTAGTTTTCTCAAGAAGTTTGAGCCTAAATGATCATTAAGATCGATCCGTTGGCAAACAACGATCACCCAGAATTGCCTTGGGCTGCCTGGGTCGCTGCTTCTGTTTTGTCTGCAGTCCTCAACTCTGACTCATTCAGGGCTCAGCCTGCTGGGATTTGGTACCTTTGCCAGGTTTTCCTGGGCTCTGTCTTTGCCTTGTCCTGCTCACTTTCATGATGGGTCCTGTCCTGTCTCCTAGCATCACGGGCCACTCCCATCTCATACTGAGAATCCACAGGAACTGGGCCTTGCTCAGACTCCTGTGGCCCATGCAGGTGACTGTAGAAGCTGACGTGCCCACTTTTGACTGCACACGGCAGTGGGTGTACATGGCATGCACATATACACACTCATGTGCCCCTGTCCCCACAGAGCCAAAGAGAGACACAGCTGAGCCAGAGGGACCAGTTTTATTAGACTCCAGCAAGACTACACAGCATGTGTTTCATGCAGATTAAATATGTGTCTCCACTACCCCTGGAGGGGGTGCACTTTCACTGCCAACTCCTTCAATGGCATATCATAGGGTGCATGTCAAGGAGACCCCTCAATATATTCCCCATGAGGGACAGTTGGGATCATGACTGGGGGTGGAGGTGAGACAGTGGGCAGTTTAGGGACCTTGGAAACTTGAGTCTTCAGAGGTTCAGGGACCACAGGGCCTTGGTCTTTTGCTGGTGCTGAAACCAGAGGATCTTGATCCTTCAGAGGCACAGGGATTATGGGACCTTGATTCTTTGGAGGCTCTGGAACTATAGGACCTTGATTCTTTGGCGGCTCAGAGACCATGTGACCTTGATCCTTGGTTACTGCTGGGACAATGGGGTCTTGGTTCTTTATAGACTCAGGGACCACAGGACCTTGATTCTTTACAGGTGCTATGACCATGGCACTTTGATCCTTCCAGTGCTCTGGGACCATGAGACTTTGATCTTTGTCAGAAGCTGAGACCATGGAACCTTGATCCTTGACAGGTGTTAGGACCACAGGACCTTGATCCTTTGGAAGTGCTGGTACCACAGAACCTTGATCCTTAAGTCTTGTTGGAACCATAGGATCTTGATTCATCAGAGGATCTGGGACCAAGGGACTTTGGTCGTTGGCTGGTGCTGAGATCACAGAACCTTCATTCTTTAAAGTCTCAGGGACCAAGTGACCTTTATCTTTGATTGGTAGCAGGCTCATGGGACCTTGATCCTTCAGAGGGCCTGGGACCATGGGACTTTGATCCTTTGGAGGCCCTGGGACCATGGGACCTTGATCCTTCAGAAGGCCTGGGACCATGGGACCTTGATCCTGCAGAGGCCCTGGGACCACAGGACCTTGATCCTTCGGAGGCCCTGGGACCACGGGACCTTGATCCTTCAGAAGGCCTGGGACCACAGGACCTTGATCCTGCAGAGGCCCTGGGACCACAGGACCTTGATCCTTCGGAGGCCCTGGGACCACGGGACCTTGATCCTTCGGAGGCCCTGGGACCACGGGACCTTGATCCTTCGGAGGCCCTGGGGTCACAGGAACTTGATCCTTCGGAGGCCCTGGGACCACGGGACCTTGATCCTTTGGAGGCCCTGGGACCACGGGACCTTGATCCTTCGGAGGCCCTGGGACCACGGGACCTTGATCCTTCAGGGGCCCTGGGGTCACGGGAACTTGATCCTTTGGGAGTCCCAGTATTATGGGGCTTTGATCCTTTGGAGCCTCTGGGACCACAGGACTTTGACCTTTCAGAAGCCCTGAGATCTCAGGACCTTTATCCTTGTCCAGCTCTGTGGCCACAGGACCTTTATTCTTACAGGAATCATCGGTGGGTTGGATGGGGCTCCTGCAAAGGAGAAAGAGGTGGTCACTGTGAGGTCAGAATTCAGGCCAGGGATAGGGCAGAGCACAGATTGCCTGGTAAGACTTGGCCTAGTGGAGCCTGGGCAGGGAAAGCCAGGATAATCTGACTTCCAAGTTAGTACAGAACATGGGGTAGGGTGACGGGGAGGCTCAGGGTCATTCAATGTGTTTGCCAATTGATTATAACCTGCACGCAGCATAGGGAGCCCCAGGGTGATGACTCAGTTGTCCAGCAGGCATTCCAGCAACCATTCACCCTACACCCCACCCAGGTGCCAACTTCTTCCTCCGGGATTGCTGGGCTCACCTTGGGAGCCCATCCCAACTATCCACAAAGATGATCCCATAGGTTAAGCTGCCCTTATTTTCAAGGCTCCTTTCCCTCCCCATTCCCCTTACCCATTGCTAAGGCCTGACTGCTGGGAAGGGCAAGGGGTCCATGGCATATCAAGAAAGGGGACGATGGGACAGTGGAAGTGTCTTTCTCTACTTCTCCCCTGCAAGTTTTGTATCACCGACATGCTGAGAATGGTTAACACATGGTGATAATAAAAACTGGTTCACCTTTTAACTAGTTCCATTCCTGCGTTTAAGTTCTCCATGGATAGTGCACTCTCCACTCCCTCTGGTCCTGATCTATAGCAGGCCACTGGCTGGGACTTCCCATTCCGGCAGTGACAAGGCTCCAGTCCTTTCCCTCCATTCCCACTTCCATTCCTTCTGCTGTCCTCGGGCCTTTGCCCTCATGTCTTCACAGCTCCTGGGCTTATTTTCCTGTAGCTGAGAGCCCAAACCTCTCACCAGAGTCCCCACACCTGCCACCTACCCCATTCCTCGATCCACCCACACTGCGGAGGGCTTGTCACAAACACTGATGCCCAAGGTCAAACACTGCCACAGGCCCAGGCCTAGCCAGTGTGGCACACTCTGGGCTAGTGCGCACCTCTTCCTCACAGTCTAGACTGAAAGTCATCACTTAAGAATGGCAGTGCTTAGCCCGGGCCCCCACCCTTGCAGACCTAGGCACATTCTGCTTCCAAATCACGTCTTTTCCTACCTCTTCTCAGCAACACAGTAGCCCTGTTGGAACACACAGGAAGGATTTTATTACATTTGTTAGATGAGAAACTGAGGTCCACAGAGGGCAAGTGAGGTGGAAAGTGAGGGAACTCAAAGGGACAAGAGTCTGGGGCCTGTGCAGTCACCCCTGTAGCGCCTGGGACGCAGCAAGAGCTCAACACGAGGCAGTTCCTACCACTCTTATACTTCAAGACAACAGAGTCTGTATACTGTGAGCCACATTAGTGTTTTACTGGCTCCTATCAGATTTTTAGAGGACTTTGACGAACCAGCTTCTTAAAGTTGTTCTGATAAGACTTCTACCTGGCCATACTTTCTTACCTCACTATGGTTTAATTTCTCTGGGCCTGCAGCTTGCCAGCTTTTCACTGAGTGTAGTGATATTTACTCAGAAATTTATGATAATTAGAGAGGAGGTACACAGCGTACTTCGTATCCTGGTAGGGTTAGGTAGTATTAAAATTATTTTTCCTGCTTACTTAGAAGTAAAATTACACAAATTTAGACTATCTGTATGCAACCTATCGTCCCAATCTGAAGTACTTGGCTTCTTGAGCCACCTGGGGACTCAGTAGCAGACAGTGGCACACACGGCCTATCTGCCTGTCCCAGGCAAGACCATGAGAAGCATGTGGAATCCAAAGAAGGCACTGAAATGTCTCCTGTCACTGGTGACTGGCCGGAGACAAACGGTATGAACTGAACTTTGAGTGCAATCAAGTAGGAAAGCAGTGAGATGGATCCTCTCAACTCGTGAGGTGAGCTGGGTGGGGCCATCCTGCTGGGCTGATGAGACCAAAGGGATGAGTGGAGGTGACCAGGGCTGAACTGATCACAAGGAATTGGGCTGCAGAAGCTGCCCCTTGGCAGGTCATTGATCAATCAGGCCAGCCCTGTATCCTGGTAGGAAACATGTTTCCCTGGATGTTTGCAGTATTGGCTCCCATACATGTCTGCCACTTCTACTTATTTATTTATTTTTGAGACAGGATCTCACTGTGTAGTTCAAGCTGGCCTTGAACTCATGGTGATCCTCTTGCCTCAGCCTCCCGTGTGCTGGGATTACAGGTATACACCACCATACCTGGCTTCAAACTACTGTTTAATGAGCACTCTCAATCAGATATGAGCTAAGCCCAAATTTGCATGAATAAAAAACATCACGTAACTTTGGTTACTTAACATTTTTCCTTAGTAGGCATCTTTAATCACAGGAAAATTTAGAATGAAGATTGAACTTAATTAAGAGCTAAGATTAGAAATAAGTCAATCAAACCCCAATATAAACTTTTCAGTACTAACTTTAGGAGAAATCTGCTTGGATTTAGTTTGAAAGTATCTGTAATGTCTAAAATCATTTGACATATTAGAATATCTAACAGATTAACTTTGTGATTCTACTAGAAAACGTGTAATGGAATAATTAAATTGGATTTAGAACTTAGTCTTTTCTTATGTCTTTTTCTCTTTTTATAAAGATGTTTGCAAATGTAATCAGAATATCAAATGATTAAGTTAAATCCTTCAGTCAGCCAGGCGTGGTGCACACACATGTAGCCCCAGTTGCTTGAGAAGCTAAAGTGGAAAAATCGCTTGAGCCCTCAAATTTGAGACCAGCCTGGGCAACATAGTGAGACCTTGCTTCTAAATAAATAAATAAGCAAATAAATCCCTTCTGGGATATTTGAGACATGATGAAAACCTGAGAATGTTTTTCTATATTGTATCACAAGTAAAATTTGAGGGGAATAGTGTTTCCAGCAATGCGTTATCTTGTTGGACAGTTTAAAATAATGCTAGATTCTTCAAGTAAGCACCCCAACTGGCAGAATTCTTATTTCATGTTGGGAAAAGCAAAATTTGTTTCTTTGTATCATCAAAAATACGCCTCATTGGCTTGTGAGAGAAAGTAAATGTGCATGATGGTCTAAAACTGGCTGGCATTCATGGAGTCCAACTGTGTAAAATCAAGAGAAATGCAACCCAGCATTTCCACAAGGCTTTTCTGGGAGGAAAAGATCTTGGTCTTTCTCTGGCCTGGTCAATGACAGACTGGCAGCCTATTCTTTGAGCAGCTCCAGCAAACCATTACTCTGTTAAACTAGACTTTTAATTTAAAGTTGCAAAATATTTGACACTTGCACATTTCATAAAACAATGGTCATGGAACTTGCGCGATATCCCAACGGCAACCATATTTTTATGCTTGATTTATTTTAAATTATTTATAATTTAATTTAAATTATTTAGAGGAGTTGAATTAAGATGTAAAACCCTCCTTTAAAAAGATTACTACATTTTACTAGATTTTTGATTTGCTTGCTTTTTTTTTTTTTGAGACAGAGTCTCACTTTGTAATGCAAGGTGGCCTTGAACTCACTATGGAGCCCATGTTGGCCAATCCTTCTGCCTCAGCCTCCTGAGTGCTGGAATTACAGGCATGCACCACCATGCCTGGCCATGATTTTGTTAGTTTTATAAACTGTGTATTTATTTTTAAAACCAAAGCAGCTTTAAAGTTGTTTTTTGTTTGTTTGTTTGTTTGTTTGTTTTTCTGTGTACGTGTGTCTTTTTTGTCTTTTTGAGGTGGTGTCTTGCTATGCAGTTCAGGCTGGCCTTGAGGTCATTTTGTAGCCCAGGATGGTCTAGCACTCTCAACGATCCTCCTGCCTCAGCCTCCAGTGCTGGGACTATAGGTGTATACTATCATGCCTTGCCTAATAGGTTTTTCAATGCATAAAACCTCCCATAAGCACACCACAAACCCTCACTGACAATGCCCAGTCACCTCTTGTCCTACATTCTTCTGCCAGTACCCCCATCTGTACAGTGCCCGCTGCCTCCAGTGAGCACCTTACTCACTGTGACTGAGGTTCACACTCACGGTGCCCCTTTGCAAGTGAGAGAAGCTGCCCCTCGGGGTGAGTGCTGAGTGTGTGGCTTGGCCAGAAGAAGTGGACTGGATTCAGCCCTTCTCAGCCGTGGCCAGCTATCCCTGAGCATGGCCAACCTGCACAACTGAATGTGATATCCTGCACCACTGCAAGTCTTCTTAAACCAGACAGCTGCACAGAAGCCAAGGTAAACCCAGCCAGTCTCTATCATTTCTGAGAGGTTAGTGCTGTCACAACTAAAGGCTGGGAAGTAGACAAGGCTTCTGTGTAGCTTATGACCTGAGAGGTCTTAGGCAATTGCTCAACATAGACCTCAATTTCCCCACCTGTAAAATGGGGACAGTAATATCAACATCAGGGACTGCTATTATTATAGTATATGTGCTGCTGAAGCAAGCACAACCTCAGGGACTGTTATGACAGAAGATTCAAGGATCTTCTTGCTAGGCATGAAGTCCTAATTTTTGGGATTCATACAGTGTTTAGGTGTATCATACAAATATCACTGTAGCAACCATAATAATGGTTTACTTCCTTTGACCCTCAGCTGGCCCTGGAGGAAAGCAGCCCTCCTGCAGCCCCTTCTCCTTGCCTTAACCCTCCTGCTGTATATGACCTCCCAACGTCATCTGTATGTCTGCTTTTTCTGCTGCTTGGGTCACCCTCTTCCACCTGCTCTTTCTTGCTGAAGAGCCTATTCTTAAAGCCCCAGCCTGTACCCCACCTTCGCAAAAGGACTCCTGAATTGCTCTGGATAAGTTTGTTTGCATCTCTTTTACAGCACCACTTTACAATCGCCTGCTCTGCATTCATGGATATCCCAACTGTACACTGGGTTTCCTTATCAGGCCATGAGCTCCAGGAAGACAGGACCTATGCTGTTGCCTGCAGCCCCAGGGCTCAGCTCAGGATCTGGAACACAGAGGACCGAATGGAACAATGGATGGGTTACGGTTGAAATCTAGTCCGTCCTCTCTTCCATGAACTCTACCAGAAACCAGGATTGTCCTTGGTACCTCTCCCTCCCTCCAGATTCTCACCCAGGCCATTAAGTGCCATATCATTCCACTCCTACCACTTCTCTCTCTAATCTTTCCACTTCTTCCTCTCCCTCCCTTCCTTCCCTTGTACCTGCCATTGCCACTATCTCTCTAAGACGCTGTCACAGCCTCTTAACTGGCATCCCCAGTTCTTTCAGTGCATTCTCATACTGAGACTTGAATCTCTCAAGAAAGCAAAACTGGTCCCTTCCTTTCTCTGATCACAACCCTTCAATGGCTTCTTCCTGAAGTGAGAATAAAGAGGAAGACCTGCTACAGAGCATCACCTGGCTAAGGAGGCAGCTCAGACCCCCCTGGCTGACTCAGATGTCCTAGCACCAGGCCTCGGACCTGGTCTGCAGCCTACCCAGATCCTCCAGTTTTCCACCTGCTGCACATGCTGCTGTCTCCTGCTGTCACATTTTCCTTTTCCCTCTTCACCTGGTTACATCTGCTCAGCCTCCACCCATCTCTCAGCTCACTGAAACACTGCCCAGGGAGCCTTCTCAGACTCCAAGTTGTGGCCAGGCCCTCTGCTGACAGCAGTCCTGTGCCTGGCACTTCCTCCCTCTCCTTTATCCAGCTCTTTCCTTATGTATATATTTTTTGGTTTAATATTTCTCCTACTAGATGGAAGTATTCAGAGGGCAGGGACTAAGTCCGTTTTCTACAGTACCTAACTCAGGGAAAGCAGACTAAATACTTGTTCAATTAATGACTAAACATGAGTAGAGAATTTCTTATACCAGGCTCTGTCCTATTTAAAAAATTTAATGTTTCAAGGTTATAGACACCTTTAGTCTTAGACGCTTCTCTTTCTCACTCTTCTTGTTTCCATGGAGATGGTGAACACCTCCTGAGTATGCATACACTGACATTGGATCTGTGTTTTATGGGGTCTGGAATCAGGATCTGTGAAGTTGGCTCCTGACCACTGGACAAGGGGTCTTGCTGCCTCCTGTTGATTCCTGCCCTTGCATACAATCTGAAACCTATAATCCACCTATGTATATATATATATTTTTCCTTCCCAGATTTTCTCCAGTTATACCATTAAAGCAGCCCAGAGCAGAAGCAATGCTCCCAACATAGGGCCTTGTCCTTGAATCCCTGCCTTTCACAATCCCTTCCTTGAGGAAGAAAAAGACTCTTGTTTACTGAGCAGTAATTATGTGCCGGGCTTGTGACGCATATTTGACACATACCATTTCATGTATTGTAAAAAGCAGCCTCCTGAAGGAGGAAGTGAACTTCTAGCTTGAGGCCAGAAGATCCTGGGTTTAAATGCTTAACCAGTTCCTTCATGGGCATGGGATACATCGTAGACATACCAGTTCCCAAGCCTCAGTTTCCCTAACTATAAAATGGCGATTCACTGATATAAATGTTCATGGAATGACACCTGGAATATAGTTTATGTTTAGTAAATGATAGTGCTGAAAAGGGACTTGGTGAGCTGGTCAGAATAGCAAAGTGACTTTCCCACAGCCATGTGGCCAGTGGATAGTCAGTCCAGGATGAAAACATGGGCCTCCCAGTGCCTCGGTAAGTGGGCAGAAGGGGCAGCACCCTCACTCGGAGCAAGGAGAGCCAGGTTGGGAAGAGCCGGGCGCAGCCAAGGGCCCTGGCAAGAGGTGGGCAGCAGACGGGGTGACGTCACGGCTTTGCTGCCTGCCTGCCAGCCTCCAAGGGGCCTGCATGTGAGCCTGTGTTACTTGAACAAAAACAAAGCTTCTAGCTCAGAGGTGGGAAATGTGCCGCCCAAGGGCGATTACCAAGGAAACCGACTTTGGAAGGCTTATTATTCCCAGGAAGGAGCTACAGCAGACACGGCATTCCCTCTGCTCTCTCTCCCACAGGAATACACGGGAGCCTCCATTTATGAAATTACCATGTTGTGTGGTAATTATCTGCCTCTCACACCAGACTGTGGGACTCTGTTTTGTTTATCTTTGTGTCATGAGTATCTAGCACTGTAGGAGTAAAGAATGGCTGGTGCATGGCCTTTTTTTTATTCTCTTTTTCATTTTTTCCGTTCTTTGTACAAAACTGGCTGAGAGCCTGCTCTGTGAGGCCCTGTGCTGGGGGCACAGACCCTGGCTTGAGCAGCCCACAGAGACTGGGAAACGTACCCTGAACACAATGGCACCACCGGGGTTCAGTGTTACCACCAGCCCTGGTCTAAGCCCTTATCAGCCTGAGTCTCTGCAAACACAGGAGTCCCAGGGGAAATGCTGTCACTTTGCTGGAGAAGTCTTCCAAGCGTGCTCCGTGATAGCACAGCTCTGTAGAGCCAATCAAAGGATACCTAGGCCTGGTAATGGACCTGGGTGAGGGCAGTGGCCTCCTGAGCCTCTGCTGCCATCTCCCTGTTCCCTGACTGCCCTGGGTAGGCACACAAGCCCCAGTGAGGCAGCTACTCCTTGGTAGTCACTGGTGAGACCTGAAGAAATATTTTTTTTTTTCCCAAATCCATTTTATTTTAAGGAGAAAAAGAAAAAGAAAGTAGAAGGAGAAAAAAAAAAAACTAAAACTAAATTTAAAAATACATCAATCAGGAGGCAACAATGGTACATATATTGTGCACTGCAACCTGCAGAAAACTGTGACTCCATCAGCTCAGCCCCCATTCTTGCACTGACGGGGTTTCCCACTCTGGGCCACCCTCTCAGGGAGTGCCACACTGCCTGCTCCAGGATGCCCTTGCGGACACCTGAAGGGGCAGCAACTGTGCCCTAGCTTCTCTGGATAGCGCATGCATCACAACAGCTCAGACACTTGGTTTCCAGAGCCCTCACATCCTGACACTGTCCTCACAGTTGGCGCCAATCCCTTAGGAAGTGTGAGCCCCAGAATAGAATACCACATCACAGGGGGAGACCCCAGGCAGGCCACACCTCCCCTGCCCTAGAACCCACATCTTCACTGACCCACCATCCCTGCTGCTGATTCCTCTCAGGCTGCCACCCTCCTGTTTGCCTAGAGAACCTCTCCTCAGTCACTCAAGACTCAGTTCCAGGGTCCTTTCCTCAGTGAGGCCTCCTCCTACACCCATCTCCTTCTGGGTACTCACAGTGCCCCACCCCTGCCCTTCACAACTGCCCCTTACATCAGCTGTCCACTGGTTTGCAGCTTCCCCTAACCTGGGCTCTTTGAACACAGGGACTATGTCTGGGTCTCCTCTCTTTCCTCTCTTTCTCTCCCTTCCTCCCCTTTCCTCTTTCTCCCTTTCTCTCTCCTTTCCCACTCTCTTGTTTCCTTCCTTCCACAAACACTTAGTATCTGCCTGGTGTGTGCCAGGCCACTGAATAGATGGAGAACCAGAGTGCCCCAGCAGAGAGTTGGCATATAGTAGCAGTCAACGTCATAATGAGGAGTCTTAAAAATAATTCACTCAAGACCAAATTCTAGCAACTGTGCTTACACGACACACATATTTTCTACTTTAACTGCCTTAGCACCGTTTTTGTTCTATATTAAGTCATCTCTTTAAGGTCATTGTTATCCTCCTAAATTATAACGTCTCTTTAAGAGAACTATACATACAATAAGACCTTTGGTTCTCACAGCATATTGGACGTGTAGATAGGAATTATTCTCATTTCCTTTTTTTTTTTTTTTGGTGGGGGAGTGGTAACCAGGACCAGAAAGGGGACATAACTTGCTTAAGGTCGTATAAGGAGGATTCGACAATGTCAGAACCTTAACTGAGGTATTTGTTCCTCTCTACAGAGATTCCACATTTTGGGTTCACCTTGAGCGGACCCTGACCAGTTCTAGCTGCAGCCAGTGACCTTCCGGGTCTCAGCTCAGGACCCTCAGTTGCAGCTCCCATTGACTTGTGCTTCTGAGACTCCCCAACAACCACCTAGCCATCCTCCTCACCTCAGCCCCTCATGAATCCACTGCGAAAGCCCCCAGGCTTACCTCCTGGCACTCAACAGACCCTGGCAAAGAATACAGCCCAGAAAGCAGTGGCTTCTTGGCCCAAGAGTGCCAGCCCCACTCACACTGGTGAGCCCTACCCGTGCTGCATGGACGATCTATCAGCCCAGGTATGGCTCGTCACCACGGGAAGAGTAGCTGGGACCACAGAGAGGAAAACGCTGCCACCACAAGGCTTAATTGGGGTACAGGGTGGGAGTGGTGAACAGTGTTGATCAAACTCAGCATGTGAGGCCTTCAGGCGACTCATCCGCCATACACTATATAGAGTCACTAGTGAGGGACAGAACATGGAGACTGCATATTTCCAATAGGAATCCTGGCAATAGCCCCAGGACTAGACAAAGAATGAATTTTAGGGTTACCCAAACCTGGCTTAAAATTCTAATTCACAACTGGCAAGTTGTGTGACCTTTCTGGTTAATCACTGAGTTTTGATTTCTTTATCTATAAAGGGGGTGACATTTCCAGACTCTAACCTTATTGTTTATTTATTTACTTACTTATTTTTGTCTTTTTGAGACAGGGTCTCACTGTGTAGTTCAGGCTGGCCTTGAACTCGCTTTGTAGCCCAGGCTGGCCTTGAATGCTCAGTGAACCTCCTGCCTCAGCCTCTCAAGTGCTGGGATTACAGACGTGTACCACCACACCCAGCTTCTAACCTTATTGTGAGGAGGAAATGAGACTAAGTGTAAAAAGGTCAGATATGTGTTCCTTCCCTTCCCTTCCATTCCCTTTCCATAAACCGGCCAGCTCTGCATTAGATAAAAGCCAAAACAGAGACCTCAGGCAAATTCCTAGTTCCCACCCTCTCCACCACTCTGGGCCCTCTCTAGGTGGAGATGCCTTTCTGAAATTCTGGGAAGGTGGTGCACAAGGAAGCTGGGGTGCTATGATTTCTACTTTTCTATTATTGTTGTTAAATATCTTTTCTAGATTTGACCTGATAATAAGAACTAGATAAATTCCCAGTTGTATAAGAAATACTCTACAAAGCATCCTTGGTTGTGTTAACACCAAAAAGGCAAAGCCAAGGGCAAGATTGATTGCCTCAAGAGGCTGCCAGGAATCTGATAATCCTGCTAATGACCCTTTTAAAAATGTAAAGTGCAGGACTAAATCTGCCAGACAGAAATGGCTCAGTTCTAGTCTAACTCTGTGTTCCTGGGAATCTAAAAATCAATTTTTGTCCTCCCCGACTTCCTATCTTAAAGGATGGAATTTTGAGCAATTAATCAAAATTGTTTTCATGTGTCCAGAGGGGATCAATTCAAATGGACATGTAATTGCAGAAATGGAATCTGCGCCAGATGATTTACAGGGTGTGCAGAGTGAGGGAGGATGGGATGGGGAGCTGGGGGAGGGGAGGAGGCAGCAAGAGCCTCTCGTGACTCCAGCCACTCTGTGTAACTCCAGCTACCACAGTGGGACAAGGGAGGCATGGCGCTGGGATGTGGCGTTCAGCAGACAACTCATGAACTGAGCTGTTGCCCAGGTTGTTCTACTTTCCAGGTCACAGAGGACTTTTGCTTATACTCAGCCAGCCCCTCTCAACAGTCCAGGGAGAAACAGGTACTCCTTGCTGTTTCAAATCTTTCCACCTGCTGTCCCAAACTCTGAAAATAAACAGATTCAAATAACCTGCTATTCTTTCCTGGCCCAGCTCTTTCTTGGGAACCAGATAGATTTGCAGAATAAGGGATACTAGTGGTATTACCTCTTTGAGGCTTAAAGTAATTAATAGTCCCAGCCAAGTTCTCACAGCTGGCAAGTGGCAGATCTTGGATTTAGAACATGTCAGCGCTAACGCTGAGCCTCTAATCCTATACCACATCCCTAGGCTGGGGTAAAGAGAGAGCCTTTTGGTCATCATAGAATTAAGAACTCTGCACTGAGTCAGGGTTGGGATGAAGCAACCTCTTAAGATTGCCCTGTAACCAAGAGCTCATGTGTTTTTTGAAATCAGGACTGTTTAGGGAATGTGACTACTTAGAGTACAAAGGGCAAAGAACAGAGGATGGTCTTTATATAACCAGCCGTTGACTGCTCTCAGCTCTGCTCCTGCTGTGTTGTGTCTCCGAGTTACCCCCTCATGTGAGCAGGGCCAATTATTAGGCAAAAGCCTTGTGGAGGCACCAGGGTGAATGTGAATATGGAAGCACATGGTGATCATTCACTCACTCATTCATTCTTCACTCAACAAACACAGCAGAAGACATTCTCGGTGGCAGACACTGAGCCAGGAAGTAGGGCCCAGTGGACACAAGGACCTGGCCCTTGCTCTGGAGGAACATGGTCCATTGGGGCCACACACACAAGCTGATGACACAGGACATGTGGTAAGTTCCACGATGAAGACACACACAGGGGCCATCTTACCCAGCCTGCGCGATGCGGGAAAGGCTTCCTGGAGTGGTCCCCTGAGCGGAGTCTTGAAGGATGAATAGCCGGGTGAGAAGCAGGAGAAGGGCATTCTGGGCAGGTGGGACAGCGTGGGCAAGGCATGGAGGTGAGAAGCAGCATGGCGCACTGAGAGGACAGCAAGCTTCTGCAGACCGCAAGGAGCCCACGCATGGTTGGAAGCAGAGTGTGACATGGTCGGATTTGCGAGTTTAAAGGTCCCTCCAGCAGCTTAAGCCAGTAGCTGTGCAGCAATTGATTTCTCTCTGCATCTGAAATTCCCTTGACCCCAAGTAAGATGTCTGTGGAGACAGTTCTGTACAATGCCAAGTTAACAAGTGATTGGGGGCCACTTCTATGGAGGACAAGCAAGAGAAATTCCAGTTCCACTGAAATGAAAAGCACAGAATGCTGGGCCCCTGACTCAACGCACCAGGTATTGGATGGCAATTTTATCTCAGCATCTCCAGTACCAAGTATGTTTCTTATGAACGAAAAATCTACTGGATTATTTGGTAGTTAATAACTGCACATTTCAGTCATCTGATCAGTTAACTGAGTACCCGACAGAGGAACACTATGTGTTTGGTTGACAGGATTGGTCAGTTCAGTCCTAATGTGTGAGTGAGTGGTGTGTGAAGACCTGACCCAGTTCTCAGTTTCCCTTAGTTTATATCCAGTCTCAAGATATGAACAGGTTGTTAGGTAAACCTGCTGGAGGGCGTGCGATGGCCCAACCAGAATGTGGCCCCGAGAGGTTTGGGAATAGTTTTTATTAAATCCCACTTGTCTGAAGCCCGACTCCTTTCAGAGCAGCCTCCTCTCCTTCAGGTGAGGGGACACAATTGGCCTGGAGTAGCAGGTGGGGCTCCAGGGTTCCCTCTCCCAGCTGGAAAGGACAGTCAGGGTCCTCTCCCTTTTGAGCTTTTCTCATGTTACTTGGGGCAAATACCTGCTCTTCAGCATTAGGGAGGCTCAGTGGAGCAACATAGAAAGAAATGCGTTGGAAGCAATCTATATATATAAATTGGCCGAACATCATTCAGTCTGTGGACTCAGGATAATTCAATAGCTGAACTTCTTTCAAAGCCATCTTCTCTAAAGTGCTCATCTCAATCAACCTCGTGTGTAACTAGTTCATAGTTAACCACTCATCTGTCACTGAGAAAATGCATATGCTTGTTGTTGTATTCTAGAATGGATCAGGTATTATGCGGATGTGTGTTTGGCGGCAGTGGGGGCTGCTTCCACATGCTCGAAATAGCCACCTCTCTGTCTCAATGCTCTTGGCTGCTCTGGCCACTGGGTCTCAGAGGGGTTAGAGGGAGCCCTACTTTAACTGCGGATTGTCCCCAGGCTGCATCCTGAAAGTTTTCTGCCTGTGGTCCTGAATAATGTGAATTTTTGAAGACCCAATGATATGCTAAAGGAGTTAATAGCCTCTGTGAGATAGGATTCCACACTGTCCAAGTCTATGAGAAGCATGTTATAAATTTTTCAGCCCTGGTGAAAACAGGGAAAAAAAAAAAGGGAAGAATTTCACTAAGAATACACAAATTCTGAGGATGATATAAGATACATTACAGCTAATTTAGCGACAATGACCTATTTTAAAGTTAGATGCCTGGTTTTAGTTCTGTCTGTTTGGGGGACAATGTGAGCACCAGGATAAAGATTCACCTCCTGGAGCTCTGGGCAGGGGAGGGAGCCCTGCGGAATCGCAGGTGCGCGAGGCTGAGCGTGGCTCGCAGGGCAGCACCGGTAGAGCCAGGCAGCCCCCGCCCACCACCTTCCTGGCTTCTCTGTCGCCCTAGTTTAGTGGTGGCCCTAGGTTCGCTTTATTTGTTGAACAGATTTTGTGTTTTCTGCTTACACAAAAGTAGGCAGGTGGACAGAGTGCTTTCTATTTATCTAGAAAACAAACATATGGTAGATTTTAAAAATTACATTTGATCGATTCCTAGCATTGTCTCCCAACGTCAGAAACTAGGACACCCAATAGAATAAAAGCCTCCCCACCCCCACCCTTGCCAGGGCTCCTAGCCTGGAGCAGGAGGTCCTGTGGCCACTGCTAAGCGTGGGTGAGGGCGAGAAGCGTGATGGCGGGAGCATGCGGGAGCACGGGTGTGGTCAGGGTGGGTGGAATGGAGACCACGAGTCAGCAGTCACCCATCATGTGGCACCAGGCCTGTCCGCCACTGACTCTGCCACTGTTCACCTTTGCCCTGCCCCCTCCCAAGAGAACTGCTCCCCAGAAGCTGAGCTCTCCTGTGGTGTGACCCCCTTACCCTCGCAGATCCCCCTGCCTGGCGTGCCACGACTACCTCTGTTTGCTAGGTCAGCACCTACCCAGACGCCGAAGTCCTTCCTTAGCCACAGAACCAGCTAGAACGGACTCCTCCTTCCTGCCTCACAGTGATTAGAGGTGGCGTCTCGCTCATCCTCGTTTTCCTAGTGCCCAGCACAGTGTCTGGTACACGATAGGCATTCATGCATCACATGTTGAAGAATATAAAATCTTTCAGTCCCAACTTTATCAGGAAGATAACAAAGTGGCCAGCTTGGCCTCAGCCCTGAGGTGCTCCCGAAGTTTCCCACTTTCACCTCTGCAGATCAGCTCACCGGCCTCTTGCCCAGCTAGGCCTGCACAGCCACATCCCACCACTGTCCACAGCGCCCCCTGCTGGAAGCCTTCCACGACTTCCTACTCTGGTAGGAGGAAACCTGTCCTTCATCTCAGCTTTCAGCCACCTGAGCTGATCAAGTCCTCTTTTATGACAGTTTCAGCAACCCTACCCCCATGTTAGACACAAAGATGATCATAGCCCCCATAAGCCACACAGCAAGCCAGCCCCTGTGGGAGGAACCTCCAAAACAACCATGGATTCAATCAGCAAGCGAAGGCATCTCTGCCAGAACCAACACTGCTGTGGGTCCCAGGGAGGGGAACAGTCAGAGCCCAGCCTCCCAGCACAGCAAGGCGGTGCGGTGCACAGGCAGTCACTCGTCCGGCGACATGGGATCAAAAACGTTACACTACCTTGTTGGCCAGTGCGTCTCCCGGTCCATCTTCGCCTTTCCCAACACTTAGCTCTGACTGCTTGCAATTAGTATCTGAGAGGCAATCTAAAAGAGCCAAGCTGCATTACGGAGAACCCCAGGAAAACTGCAGGGCGCAGCTCATCTTGTGGAGAGCGGCTCAAATGCCAAGGGTTGGTTCCTTCACCTACTCAGCTGGGCCTCACCAAGGAAATAAGATCAAGAAAGTGGTGTTCGTCTTTAGCATTTATTTATAATTGGAAAAAAACTGTTTGTTTGTTTTCTGAGCAAGCACAGACCACAAGCACGTCACAATCAATTGGCTATACATGAATATTTTTGTCATTCTCTTACTAACAGCAGGAATGAAATAGCACCAAGAGAGGTGTGCGCTACACATTACATAGACAATCTGTGGTATGCAACAAAACCCAGGCCACAAAATCGTAATTAGACACTTCCTGTCTGCCTCGGTGAGGCACAGCCATTATGGACAGGATGGGGGCCCAAGCAGAGAACAGGAAGCTGGGAGAAACCAGGGCACAGCTTTGGGGAAATCTTCATAGGCAAGCCAAGCAGACAATGGGAAAGTCTCCATCCTGGCCCTCTTGCCAGGAGAGTACAGAGAACCACAGGGCAATATACAGAAGGGGCGGGACAGGCATCGAAGCTTGGTCACCTTCAGAAAGGCAAGGCCAAACACTGCTTAAGGAACCAAAGTCAGTCTCATTCAGTCTGCCTGCTATACAGAACGAGACTGGTTAAGTTATATTTGTAAACAGTAGAAACCAAAGGAAATTTCTTGTTGGTTAATCAACACATTCAAGAGTCAAAGGGAACTGCAAAGAAGAGTTTTTTGAGGTGGATGTATAAAAAAGAAGGGGACACTGACAAGGTGAATAAGACGTTATGCAGATCACCTAAAGGCTTAAACAGGGCAGGATAAGAAATTCAGTCTCTGGGGCTGTGAGGTGGATGTGGGGGGCCTTTAGGAAACTATGATACAGACAGTGCCAACTTGGCTCAGTCACAGTGCACATGGGACTGTCATATGCATCCTTCTGGCCGTGTTTCCGTGGGGACGTATTTAATTATACTGCCCACCAAGTCTAGCACACAGCGCCTGGCATAAGGCATGCAATACATGGATGGCAGCTGGAAGATCCCATTGCAAACTCTGAATTACCTATTTTGCAAAGTATGATTATTCTAGGGAGAAATCCAAGTTTTGGGTAATTCCGAATTTTGAGAGAATGTTTATACACTGGCAAGTTCTTTGACTGGAGTCAATCATGTTGATAGAGTTTTCTGGTAAGGGTTAAGATTTGCTAACAATTAACCAGAAACAGTACTGAGAGCTAGCCTTGGCATTTCCAGATAGGCATTCAAAATTGGTCCTTCATGAGCACTGAGACTTGCTGATATTTCCCACCTTCTTCTGGTGGAAAGGCCTCCTCCTTCCCCATGGCCTGTGTGCATAGATGGAAAGGAAGGAGGCAGTGGGTCTGATCATGCTCTTAGTTGCTGGTCTTCCTGTTCTGCTAAAAACTAGGGCCTGTGTGGCACATGCTGAGTTAATTTGCAAAGACTTCTCAACCAGCCCCAAAGTGACAAGTAAATTAGCATAAAGGGACACCGCTGCCTGGACAGTGAGAAAGAGAGAGAGAGCTTGTGGAGCTCTGCCTCCTTCAAACCAGAAGGGCCTGAAGGGACCTCTGAGGTAAGGAATTGAGGTTTTCAGTCTTCACCACTTTTATGATAAAAGACAGCAAGCCTGAGCAGAGCCTGGACTTTGTACCACAGCTCAGCCATTCGGAATGCTGCAGGAGATAAGGACTTCAAGGACAGGCCAAACCAAGTGTGCTGAGCAATCTGCACCTCATCTTTGCAGATGTGATATTTCTGATAGACATTCTGAGTTCCCTCACAGACACTGGGGATCTTTTCACAATGACTCCTTAACTGATTCCTACATAACACGACTCTAGCACAGCTAAGGTGGCACTTGCCTCCCCTGGGGGGCTTTGGCCACGCAGGCACACACCGTAGAATACATTGAGAGCTGCTGCTATTTGTCAGTGAAGTAAAAAAACTTCCTAGTCACTTCGCAGGGCCCTTTCCTCGCCTGGAGCTATGTCGCAGAGACACCAACCTAGAGCCCAACACTACTGGCCTCTCAGTGAGGCAGAACAACAACACACTTGCCCTTGTATCTCTGTCCCGCCTGGACCTCACAAGAATGGAAAGCCACACTAAGGACCCTATCCCTACACTGTGACTCCTTCTCCTCACAGTCACTCCTCATCAGTTGCAGTAGACAGAGGAGCACAGCCTCCCTGCTGGGACCACTTCTGACACCTACAATATCTAAAACACCCCCTCTTTTACCACCCGGTCCTGGTCTCAGTCACCAGGGGCCTATCTGTTACTTGGTATTATACAGTTTAAAGCCCAGTGATAGGAAACAAAACACAGACACACACTTCTAATAGAAGAGTCTAAGATTACTTAAAAGTTAACAGATACAAGTCCATTTTGCTGACATTAAGGCTAAAGTTGTTTTTTTTTTTAATATTTCCACAAAGGCTGTCAACTGCTGAAGCCTGAGCTAAGCTCTCATAGCACACGATTATCCTCTGAACTTTGGGAAAGTACATTTACCTAAAGCCCAAAGTCAAAAAGGAACACAAACCTTGGGAGGAGCAGGGGAGAAGGCCCTACAGCAGAGACTTCCAAGCGCCACGAGAAGAAGTGCTTGGCACCAGCGGGGGCCTACCAGGGAGGGCACAGCCAGCGGGAGAGGCTTCCAGGTGTCCCTGGGGCCCTGCGGCTGGAGCTGGGCCACCCGCAGGTGGAGGCAAGCCACTCAATCTGTATCCTGAATCTCAGGATTTGTCCACCAAGAGAAACCAAACCAAAGAGCTCCTGGAACACTCAGGACCAAGGCAGAGAGAAAGTCTCTAATAAATTTTGTGGCCTTTTTTGTTTGTTGAGAGAGAGAGAGAGAGAGAAGAGAGAGAGAGAGGGAGGGAGAGAGAGAGAGAGAGGAATAAAAGGAAAGTGCAGTGACATTTACTCTTTAGCCTCAGCCAGTTTATTGTTCATCTCTTTACTTTGCTCCTTGTCATCAGGTTTGGTGGCACTGGGGCCCTCCGTGCTCTTTTTCTTGGCAGCCTGGCCCGACACCACCTGCTTGTCTTTGGCCTTCCTCGGGGGCTTATGGCTCGCTGAGGTCTTTTTTGGTTTGGAACTCGGAATGCTAGGTTTCTCCACCTGCATGGAGAGACAGACGGGTAGATGGCAAATACAGAAACACAAAAGGGAGGGAGGGGAGAGAGGGTTTAGAGAAAGAACATTACAGTGTTACTGGAAGGATAACAGCAGCGAAGCAGGTTGACACACGGGGCACAGTGTGGAAAGGATTTTCAGGGACATTTGGGCCCCTGGATTCTCCTGTCTGAACTCCTGGTTAGTCTTTTTGGCACCATTCTTCAGTGCTGCCACAAGGCCTCCTTGCCCTGTCTGCCCTTTCCCCCTAGGCCACCCTTGTGGTGAGCTCCATCACTATTGTATCTGCTGTTCCTCCCTCTGGGACATTACAGCTCATCGCCTGGCTCAGCTCACTCATAGGTTATGATTTGCTGTAGTCAATGAAATGGAAGAAGGCAGGCGGGTCACCTCCAGGCCAAGACTGATGAGTCAGCCTGTGCTCCCCTCGTTCTCTCTCCTCTGCCCTGAGGGACATGTCCTGGCTGACAGACAATGACGCGCAGAGCTGAGGTCTGCACGCGGCGCCTGGGTATTTCTGGGAGCAGGCCTTGGTTGATGCTGGATGCCAGGATTCCTGGGTGGCTTACTGCTGCCCCCAGCCGCCTCTCCCGTTTCTGTCTCTGGGATAGTGAGCACTAGTGAGCACAGACGGAGAAGAGTCCTCTCTGAGATGCTTTGGGCTTGTACTTCATTGGCCTCAGCCAGGTCACAGGCACTGCAGGCAGGTCAGAGCCTCCTGGCTGCCTGCCTTGCTGCTGTCTCAGAGCAGCTGTTCCAAGCCCTCTCCGTTTCCCCAGCTTCCCTCCTCAGCTTTCTCTCCTCATTCTGAGAAGAAAGCCCTGCCTTCTCTTTCTCAGAGAATCCTGGAGCCCCGGGGCATGACGGTTGTATATGACACCTCTTCCACCCATCTCTAGATTTAATCTTTTTTCCTTTCCTCCTTGGAATCTTAATGCTAAGCCCATGTGCTGGGTGCCCTCAGCTGCAGATGGGTAGAAGTGACACTGGACCTTCTACCCCGGGCCATTCACTGAGGTCCAGGGGCCTTCAGTCATCCCTGGATCTGCAAATAAGGCAATCAATCATCCTGGTTTGCCTAGAACAGAGAGCTTTTCTGGAACATGGAACTTTCTGTGCTAAAACTTGAAGCATCCCAGGCAAACTGGGTCATGTGGTTATCTTAGCTGTAAACGGGTTATGACCTCATAGGAAACTCCACTTGAGTGCCTGACTTTAGGGCAAAAGCACAGAAAAGGTCACTTAGGTTCTGTAGGTTTTTAGGCTCTCGGGCACTTTCTACTGTTACACATAAGACAGATGATATGTGCTCAATTCCACATGGCCTGATAGCATAGAATGAACTAGGCTCCTTGGCAAGTATGATTCCTGTGTCACTGGCTCTATCTCCAACATGCTTCTCCCGCTCATGAGCTCATACTGAAATACAGATAAGGAAGGGCAGTGTTATTATGAGAAAACCTCTGAATCTACTTTCAAAAACTAAAGTGACAAATGACTGGGGCACACCTCGCAGCTGATGTGACAGGTGCGCTCTGACAGGCTGAGCTTTGCTGGTGGACGGGGTCTACCAAGGGAAGACTGAGTGAGGGTGGGTGCCCTGTAGGGATCGAAGAGAGGGGCAGGGAAGGGTGCAGAGGTGGAGGAGGGAGCAGGCCAGGCCCAGTGGGAAGCAAGTCAGGCAAGGGGGCCTGCGACCCTGGGCCAGCCCTTCAGCACAGAAGCACCGCTGTTTTAAAACAAGGGAAGCCTGCGTGGTGGCGCACACTTGTAATCCCACCACTCAGGAGACTGAGGCAGGAGGATTGTTGTGAATTTGAGACAAGCCTGAGCTACAAAGTGAACTGTATGGAGAGACCCTGTCTCAAAAAGACCAAAACAAAAACAAACACAAAAAAACAAAAAAACAAGGGAATTTAGGGATCGGTTGAGGTTTTCTGCTATTCTTTTTCTGGATTTCTCAAATGCAAGAGCTAGTTCTCTGGAAATTTGTCAACCTTCAAAAGTTGCCTTTATTTGAGGCAGTGTTCCTGTCTAACACGTCTTAAATTTCACAAAGATTCCTCTGGAAGATGCCCCTGTGCTCAAGAGGAAAGGAGCCCTTGTAGGGTAGCCAGAGTCACCAGGGGCCATGCTCTCATGCTCTGTTCATCACCCTCCACCCAGGCTATGCTAAGGGGTCCCCGCAAGATCATGCTCACCTTTGGGGGTTCCTTGAAAGGTTCACTATAGAGGCTGCGTATTCTTCTGCGATCAATGACCTTATTGTCAGCTGCGGTTGGCTTATTGGCCTCCCCTTTGAACTGGGCACTGTAGCTGGTCTCATGAACCATCTTGTCATCTGGAGGTTTGTACTGGGGCTTGGCTTTTATGGGTTTCACAGGCTTGATGTCCGTCCATGCTCTGAATTCATTCCTGGTAGTCAAAGAAAGCAAAAGTGATCTGAAACAGTGGTGTTCCTTACCTCGGGCTGCACACAAAGCAAGTTCCTCATCAGTGTTTGTGGCATTGGTGCCACTCTTATCGTGCAAGTGACAGTTCTCTCTTACAAAGTGGATTCCATTGTGGTAATTATAGCAGTGCTTTAGAGAAAGTGCTTGGGGTCTTTCCCAGCTCTGTACCATACGATCATGGACAGGCCATTCTCACCACCAGGCTTCATTTTCCCCATCTCTAAAAGGAGGCTGAAAACCCCAGCCAAACTGGTCATTCATGAGTTCAACAAAGACTGGATGGTTGCTGCATGCAAGGATGAAGAGCTGTGAAACTGGATATATTTGGTCAGTGCCAGGTATATTGTGACCTATCAATAAATGCCAATTCCTTTTTCTACTCTTTGCAATGAAGAACCTTTACTCTTAAGGCTAACTCTTCCCATTGAAGAGCAGAGGATTTGCTTCTCATGTGCAAGAACAACCTAAACACGTTAGGTGAAAGTCCTTGTGAGAGGTCTAAATGTTTAAAAATGTTAAGAAAAAACATGTGTTGAGCATCATTTGTACACAACTGGGACTTGTTTGGGGGTATTTGTGTGTAGGTGAGTCTTCACATACTTTGGTGTGAATGGCTGTTGGTCCTGTCCCTATGTTACCTTCCTCTGCTGCTTTTTTTGAGTCAGTATGTAGTTTTCCTGTCCACAGCAATCTCTCTTCTGGTTTCTAATCAGCTGTTTCCAATCTGTCATAGGACTTGAGAGTGAATGGCCAACAATGTTCAAGACAGGGCAAAATAGGTGCAGCTGCTGTTCAAGATTTAAAAGGCCTGTCCTGTTTAAACACATGAGATTCAAAGCCAAAGCCCTGGGACTCCCAAGGCCTTGGTCAGGTCTGCTCTCCTCTGGGACCGTGAAAAGCTGTGCTGTGGAAGGAGGAGTTAGCGCAGGGTTCTCTGTGGAGCTGGGTTTTTGACCTCTCATGTCACCCTCACTAACTCTCTCCTTCAGGGCTTAGCAATGAGTGCCACACACAAGGGGTCGAAAGAGTGTGGACTACATGAAGGCACGGTGTCTAAGTCGAGCACTAACTCTGGCTACAGAGCCTTAGTTTCTTCATGTGTATGATAAAAGAATTAGGCTAGACAAGTTCCTTACAATGTGCTCTAGCTCCAGTGTACTCTCAGATGACAAAGCCAGTTTAGAAAACTGAGCCACTTGCGGTCATTTGATCACCTTCTCTTTAGATTTTTCTGCGGAGATTGGATCTCTAAGAGACCCTCCCTCCCTAAGCTTCAAGCTTCCATGTCCAGGGCAGCCTGAGTCTCCATCTAGATGCCACCAACACCTCCAACTCATTGTCCTTGGACCCAAGGCACCAGTCTTCCCTGCCAGCTTATCCCCTGGATGCCCTCCTCGTTCATGCTTGTCTTTCCATTCATTCACAAACTGTTTCCTGAGTGCTGATGGTCAGCCCGACAGGAGGCAGCGCCACGGTGTACATGGAGCCCTGAGCTCCAGGTGTGGGAAGCAGAGGGATCTGGGTAAATGCAGGGCAAGATGGGGGGAACGATGAAGGAGGAGGGAGAAGGGAGCACAGAAGAGAGCTCCAGCCCCAGCTTAGTTTCTGGAGTGGAGTCAGAATGGCTGACAAGAATTGGTTAGAGAAGAAAGAGTGGGAAGAAGGCTCCAGACAGACTGAACAGCACAACCAGAGGGTCCCAAACAGCATGACTCCAGGGGACCTGTAGGTAGTGTAGGTGACTGGGTTCCCATTTGCTGGAGAAGGGGACAGGAGGCCAGACAGACCATGGAGATTCCGCTGACCTTACTAAAGGAATAGTCTGCCCTGTAACATGAAGTTGCCAGGTGATTTCAAGCCAAGGGTGAGTGTGGCCAGATTCGGTTTTTGGCAGAGAACTCTGGCAGCGGTATGAAAGGTGGGCAGTAGGGGAGAGTAGAGGAGGGAGCAAGCCAGGGAGGAAAGCTGAGGCACAAACCAGGTGAGTGGCAGAGGAGATGGAAGAGAGAGCACTGAGCCAAAAGGGAAAATGTGTGTGAGCTGTGGGACTAGGGGCTGGGAGAAATCTAGCGGGTCACCAGGACTTCGGACTTGGGTGACAGTGCTGCCCAGTGAGATGAAAAAACTGGAGGAGAGTGTGGTTTGAAATGAGGATTGAGGCCCTCCTGATTGTGTTAATGGTACCCCACCCGCTCGGGAATCAAGGTTGTCCTTGGATCCTTTCCTCACCTCTCTTCCTCCCTTCTCTACCTTCTTTAGTTTCAATTGGTTATGATGACCTGACTTCTGAACCTTAGTGGCTCTACACACAGGTCTTGGACTGGCCCAGGGTAATCTGGGGACCTGGGCCTGGACTCTCTGCAGAGCTAGGGAGGCTCTATATCAGCTAGAACTAGGGATTACCTGAGCTTTTCTATCCCCAAGAATCTTGACCAAGGGTCATATAGGCCCCATTCTTGGGTTAGCCCCACCCAGAGCTCCTCTTGCCAGTTCATGGTGCCCTGTATGGTGCTTCACCTCCAGTTATAAACATCTTTCTGCCTTCCCTATTGTGGCTCCAGAGCTGCAGTCCAGTCCATTAGATGGCGGGGCCTGGACCTCCCTGTGCTAAACCAGTAATGGCCTGACTCCTGAGCAGACAATGGCAGCAACCTAGATTCTCTGCTTACATCCTGCCTGTGTCCAGAACTAGGACTGAGGTAGGTGTATACTCTCTCTAAGCACCGTTTCTGGGTCATCTCTCCAAGGCCATATCTGCAGCCTTCCTTGGGGCTGGTGAGTATTTCACTTGTGAGCACCGTCCGTGGGATGCGTCCTTGTGGGAGAACTTGGTTCTCCTGTCCCGACCTCAAACAACCTTGGTACATCACGTGAGAACTTGTTAATGCATCCCCCCATGGGCCCACTGTTAAATGGGCTCCTATACCTGGGTCTGGACCTCCCAATGCCAAACCAGTGACAGCCTGGCTTCCAAGCAAAGGCAACAATTCAGATTCTCTGCTCAAGCTTCAATTCCATATCTTAAAACTTTCTTTGAACTCTCTTCAAAACCTCCTCCATTCACATGCAACAATGAATCATACATTCAGTACTGACCTTTTATAAGGAGAGTCTTTTATTTTAGGTCTTCACAATCCTCACAACAACTTTGGGAAGGAGGCAGTATCAGGCCCTTTTATAAAGGAGATAACCGAAAGCTCAGAGATGTTCAGCGGCTTTCATTCTTCTATGGGCAGCAAGTAGTAGAGTCAGGGTGAGAGCACAGTCAGTCTGGCTCCACTACCCACCTCCTTCCCTTCAGCAGTGTACGGAGCCACAGCGCGCTCGCTTCCCTGCCACCCTGGAGGGGCTGGTGCAGCGCCCTCAGCTGGCCTACTTCTTGCGAAGCTAGGGAGGCTCTGTATCGGATTGAACTAGGGAACCCCTGAGCTTCTCTAGCCCCAAGAATCTTGACCAAGAGAGATGCCGGCCCCATTCTTGGGTTAGCCAAGCTCCCTCCACCAGTTCACGGTCCCCTGTACAATGGTCCACTGTCCTGTATAACCAACCATCTTCCTGCCTGATCATTCATCTATTCGTTTGACAATTGTCAAAGACTAGCTTGGGTGTGGCCTGTGTTTCACAGCGATAAGTAAGCCATGGAAGAGGTTTCTATCATTTAGCGAGTGAGGACCTGTCCATGTGTGATCCTACGAAAATGCAGAGAGAAGCAAAAGGAACAGAGTTCAGAGGGAAAGCGGGGAGGAAGAATGTTTAATTCTGAAGGGAGGTAAGGACTGGGGAAAAGGGCATTGAGGAATAAGGGTAGAGAAGTAGCTGCAGGGAATTCACAACTCACTGAGGCAGGAGGGCTGCTTGGGTCTTGTACACGGAGAGGTACTGGGGCCAGGCCGTGCGGAGCCCTGACTGCTGTGTGTGGATGCATATAGTGGCCTGGGGAGCTGCTGAGAGTTTCTGAGAAAGCCAGCAGTTTCCTCTACCGATGGTGTCCTCTTTCTATTGCATTGTCACAATTTCGATGGCCCTTTAAGGCCCAGCTCAGCTTTTCCTCTTCCAGGAACCCCACCTGGCTTACTCAGGCTAAAGTTCCCTACCACTTGATTCCTGGCCCACTGACTGAACTGGCCAGCTTTGGAGCTACTCCGTAGTTTCACATCATTCTTTAGTTCTTTCATGAATCCAGGATAGAATCCTACTTTTGAGTTCAATCTCATTTGCATGGCTTTAGGGAAGGTTCAATAACTTATCCTAAGTCAAACTGCTGTTAGGGATAGAGCTGGGCCGGATCCCCACGCCTGCCTATGCCACCTGTGCTCTTTCCATGCCCCTGGCTACCACTCAGCCTTTCTTATGTTCTGCCTTGGATTTAAGGACTTGGCATTCAGTGGACGGTCAACAGAAGTAGCTAGTATTTGCTTTCATCTCTGGTAGCTCATGTCACCTCTTCTGAGCCCTTCCTGTCCCACCTCGCATGGAGTGGATACTTCCTCTTGGGTGGCATAGGAATGCCTCACTCTGAAGCCCTTGACCTTCCCGCTATCCATCTGCTGGGGGTGAATGTGTAGCTCAAGTCTGTCTTGAGATCCTTCTGGTTCATGGCTACTTTTGGCTCTTGGCAACAATCACAAGAACTTGCCTTCAGTCAGTCTAAGTGTATACCACAGCAGGGCTTTGGGCATACGAGAGGGCTCTGCATCTGAGGTTGGAACTGTGGCATCCCAGAGATGTTCCTTATGTCACAGCTTCCTCATATCAGAATGTGAGAAAATTACAGGGACACAATGGTCTCCACCCGCACCGCAGAAGTCTACTTTCCCCACCACATAGATCCACTAATGGCTCTGTCATTTGTAACTAGATGTGTCACTTATCTCCAACATAATCCCAGAAGGGTCAGAGGAGGGCAAGCTGCTGACAAGTGGGCTCGATCACTATATTTAAATCACTCCTCTGTGCTGCGAGAATCTCTGGAGAGTAGGGTGGGTCATTCCCTAACTCACTACCGAGGGAAGCAGGGCCAGGTCTGGCCTAAGCCACTTTACAGAGACTTGGTGGCAAGCTTTTGGGCTGCTGAAGTGGAACTCTGAGGTCTTGATGACCAGGCACACTTTTCAAAGGAGTTGACAAGCACTCTCCCTTCCACTCCTCATGTTTGGCCCTCTGCCCTGTCTCTTCGGGGACCCTTTCCCTGACCAGGGCATTACAGTCACAGCATCAGTGTCCTGACCTCCCTTCCTTACTTCTGACTCATCCACCATGTGCCAGGGCCTAGGGTCTAAGAAGGCCCGCTCCCAAAGTGTGGCAGTAGGCCCCAGTCTCCTCCAGCTCGGCGTGGACCTGCTGCTGCTCCCCACTGCAGTGCCCCAGTCTCTGGTTTCTATAGCATGAAGTCCAAGCCAGGTCTCTTGTGTCCCACACACTATGGTGCCTCAGGATGATGAGCACACCTTTGCAGCTTTCCGTCTTTCCGTCAGTCATTTAGTGGGCACTGTCCGTGTGCCAGGCGCTATGCACAGCTCCTATGCTCAGGTCATCCTCAGGTCTCCTCACTCCAGCCCTTTGTGATGGGTGCTGGCATTTGCTTTTCTGGTGAGCAACCTGTACCCTGCTCCCCTCTCTTATGGCTGATTTGGCTCATGGTCTTCTCCATCCTCCAACTACTGAAAAGCAGCGGGGCCTCTTCTATGTCTCCTGCAGGGGCCTCCCTAGCCCCGCCAGAGAGTTAGACACCCTTCTCTGGCCTTCATCGCTGAGGTGTTCACCACCCTCCAGCCCCAGCAGGCCACCTGAAGCGAGATTCACCTTCCTTCCCTCTCCTTCCTCATAAACATCAGACCTTTCCTAATTAGAAAAGATAACCTCCATTTTGTTCTTTGACAGCTCCTTTCATTCTGGGTGACCCCTGTTGTGCTGGGATAGGGCTGTAACCTCCGCCTTCCCTGAGAACGGGTGAACAGGAAGCTGCTGGAATGCTCCAAAGGAGGGGCTATAAAACACCTTTTGGTACCAGGCGTGGTGGCACACGCCTTTAATCCCAGCACTCGGGAGGCTGAGGTAGGAGGAGCGTTGTGAGTTCGAGGCCGGCTTGGGCTACAACAGGAGCGCAAGGCTGGCCTGAACTACACAGTGCGACCCTGCCTCAAAAAACTAGGGTCAGGAGCTTGGCCCAGTGGCTTAAGCGCCTGTCTGTCAGGAGCGAGGTTGTGAGTTTGATCTCTGGTGCTGTGAAAAACAACAACAACAACAACAACAACAAAAAACACCTTCTGGCATGTGTATCACTTCCCCCAAACTCGGCACTTCTGCCTTAGAAGGAGCTCAGCGCCCCTCCCTTTGCATGTGGCTGGAGTTGGTGACTCTGTACTAACAGAGTATGGTGTGAATGGTGTCGCATAACTTCTGAGAAAGAACATCGAAGGCTTTGCAGCCTCATTTCTGTTCTCCTTGGGATCAGCCTCCTAGGGGACAGCAAGCTGCCATGTCACAAGGACACTTGAGCAGCCCCCATGAAAGGGCCACGTGGGAAGAGACTGAGGCCTACGGCCGGCCGTACCTTGGGTGTGAGCAATCTTAGATCCTAGGCCCAGGCAAGCGACCTCATAGGAGACCCTGAGCCAGAACCAACCAGCCAAGACATTCTGGACCTCTGACCTGCAAAAACTGTATGAGATGATAGATAAATGTTTGTTGTTTTAAGCTGCTAAATTTTAGGATAATTTATTACACAGTAGCAGAGTCTAATATAGACCAATACAATTCCAAAATTATTTGTTCTATCAAAAGGGATTTAAAACCTGTCTGTAATCTCAGTGGTTTGTGAGCCCGGAGGATTGCAAGTCTGAGACCAGCCTGGGCAACTTATTAACACCATATCTCAAAAAAAAAGTGGGGGGGATTTGGGTGTGCAGCTCAGTAAGAAGGCCCTGGGTTCAATCTCTTTTTTTATCACAAAACAAAACAAAACTTTCAAGGCACCAGGTCCTAGGAAACAGAGGGCAGACAGCCCGCTTGCTAGGAGGTAGCGAAGCATTCTGTGCAGCAAAACTGATACAGACGCAAGGCCTCAAGCCCAGGACACAAGCAGAAACAAAGAAACAGGGACCTTCCCAGGAGAACATGAGCACTGTACACACAGGGTTAGCAGACAGAGATGGACCAGGTGAGGAGAGGCGCTGAGCCAGGGCCGGAACAGAAACTGTGGGTCCCTGGAAAGAGATCAACCTGGGCTCTGTCCCAGTTCTAGCCTTCCGGGTGATTCATCAAGGTTTTATCCCGGCCTACTCCCAGGATCCATGTGAAGGTTAAACAAGAAAGTATGTAAAACTGTTCTTGCCTTGAAGAGGACCTGGATATTAACATCAGAATTACACAGGCAGATAACTGTATAATGTCTATTTGGTTTCCATTACAGAGTTGTTTATTCAAGAAAAGTTAATGTAGATCCCCGTGTTTCAGGTACGGCGGCAGTGCCTGTCTCCATGGATCTTTTTGTCAGCTGAGGAGATAGAAACAATTACACAGCCAGGCAATTATTTTGCCCCACTATTATTTTACTTCTAACCACTGAAGTCAATATTTTGATGTCCAGAGTGGGCAAAATTTGGGCAGCAGTTTCCAGCACTGGGCTTATTCCTGAGTGCATTTCAAGTTAGAATTGAACAAAGTAGCATTCAACGAATGCCTAGTTAAGTGATTCTCCAATATTAAGTATCCTCTATAAACAGATGTTCACTTTTAAAATCTTGACCTTCTTAAGCACATTTGCCTGCAATGATTCAAAGGGAGATGCTGAAAGAGCAGCTATAGAGGAGGAGCCTGCAGACAGCCACGGAGCTGGCCACTGGTCAAGCCAGGTCCCAAAAGAGGGGAGAGAACGAATATGACTGGCCTTGGAAAGAAAAGGTTGTGAAAGAACAGAAAGAAAGAGACTATTCTTTCACTTCTAATTTTAAAAAGGTTGACATTTGCAAGAAACAAGGAAATAGAATTATCCACAGAGCAAGTTTTATTGCTGTGAAGAATGGCTACATGTGGTAATTGGTACAAATCATTTCTTGACAAGTAGAGACTTAGAAAAGTGGATTACTCTCTTTAAAATAAAAAAAAGAAAAGTGGATTACTGCCAACTATGATCATATAAAAATTTCATTTCTCTTCCCAAGATTTATTTATTGTGTTTCTAAGTCCTTGGGAAATCAAATTCTTTCCCTATCCTCTTTACAATAAAATTTTCAACATATCTCAACTGCTTCATGAAGGAGGAACACAGTACCATTGAGCCTCAATGGTCTAAAATATTCCTACGGATTTTCATAAGTAATTTATGTTGCCATGGAAACATATCAAGTCTCTGTTCAAAAATCCTGTCTGCATTTGTTAAATTAAAGTGTTCTCCGTGAAAGAAAGCAGGCTCTGTCTTGAACTCTGAGACAGGCATCCAAACACTGTCAATTGCCAAGCTATTGTCAGGAGATGGGAAAGGAAGTAGGATCTATAGGTTAAAGAGGAAGAATGTGCCTGAGCCTACAGTGTTGCCAAGGGCCTTAGAGAACCTTCTCTCTCCTTTTAGAGCATAGTAGAAGACTGCTTCTTCCTGGCCAGAAATGACACAGTCAGGAGGGAGCTTTGAGGTCTATGCATGGGTATATGTTTGCACACATCTCCCAGCTGTGTGGCAGGAAGAAAAGAGAACTGTACAGGGTGCTAGTATTCTAATCACTAAGGATCATTCTTATTCTTATCAACATTCAATAAACACAAGCATACTATATATGATGGTATTTTAAAAATGAGAAAAGCACATACTTGGTCATAAAACAGTTCAGTGTGCAAAGTTTGAAAGAAATGTAATGTGAATAGAAAATCCGTGGAGAAGAATCCTCTCTCTTGCAGAAGGATCTGACACAGCTGGCAGTGGCAGGTGTCAGGGCTTAAGTCCTCTCAAGTAAGTGGCTTATTCAGCCTGTGGGCACCATCTCAGCCTGGTTACAGGCTGCATGCAACTCACAGGACCTGTTCACTAAGGCAACAGTGTCTCACACAAAGCAAGTCAGGCACACAATATGTAGACAATCAGAGAATGCACAGTTAAAATGAAAGCTGCTCAAATAGGAGTCAATTTGATTACTCAGGAATCTAAAAAGAGCTACAAGAACAATGACTGAATTTATCAAGTTTGCTGGATACCACTCAAAATATAAAAACTTAATTATATTTCAGTATAATACACTAGCAGCAGACAATAGGAAAACAAACATTTTAAAATCTTTTCACAAAAGCAACAAGAAGAATACAACACTTGGGAATATATTTAATGAAAGAAGTACAGTGCTGTTACACTGAAAACTATATAACATTTCAGAGATAAACTGAGATTATAAATAAGTAAAAAGATGTACCGTATTCATAATCTAGTAGATTCAATATTGTTAAGATGGCAATCATCTAGAACTTGATCTATAAATTCAGGCAAACCTTTTCAATATCCCAGCAGGACTTTTGGTAGAAAGTGGTATGCTGATCTTAAAATATACAGTACATGGAAATGGAAAAGAAAATGCCAAAACAATTTTGAGAAACAGAAACAAAATCTGAGGATTTATGCTACCTGATTTCAAAACTTGTAAAGCTACAGTCATTAAGTGTGTTATTGATGTAAGGATAGACAAAGAGGTGCATGAGTAGGAGAGAGAATTCAGAAATGGAGCTTTATATACAGTAGTACAGTGCGTCTGCCCATACTGGCTTATAGAGCAGATTATTAAATCCTCAGGAACTTGGAAACCTGATTGTCAAACTATCAGTGACTTGGTGTCAGCCACACAGAGTATTCACATCAGATCAACCAACAGTACACACAAGGTTTCTTTTTTGTTTCAGACAGTACTTAAACATTTACCATCATACCACTGGCTTAAATATATGGCCAGCTTACTTTGGACAAATACATTAAGGTAATTCAATAGAAAAAAGAAGCAACTTTTCAACAAGTAGTACTGGGAAACCTAGTTATACACACAAAAAGAAAATGAATCTGTTATTACCTTATATATCATAAAAGATTAATTAGAAATGAGCCAGACATGGTATGCTGGCACATGCCAGCACTCTGGGAGGCTGGGGCAGGAAGATCACAAGTTCTGAGACCTTGCTCAAAATAAAAAAATACAAAGGATTAGGGATATAACTGAGTTTTAAGGTCTTGAGTTCAATCCTCAGTGTCTTAATCACTTGCTTATAGCCAGGACAAAATATCTGAAACCCACAATTTAGAGGAAGAGAGGTTTATTTGGCGCACAGTTTGTAGAATTTTCAGTCCATAGTCCACTGACTCCAAGGCAGAACAGTATGGCAGAAGCATAGGAGATGGAAAAGCTGCTTACCTTATGGCAGACAGGTAGCAGAGCAAGGAGGAGCTGGGGAGGGAGATACAGCTTCTGGATCATGCCAACAGTGACCCCCATCTTCCCAGCCGACCCCACCTCTTAACAGCAAGTAAGCTATAATTC
>RJWM01022241.1:0-34166 GCA_004363535.1 Dasyprocta punctata | reverse complement strand
TATATAGTTACATATAATTACTAATGGTAGTAATATTTTCAATAATATATAGTAATGTATATACATATATACTTGTGTAGAGCACTATATATAGTACTATAATAACATATGATGCTATATATAATATATAATTATAGTAATTAATCTATATAGTACAAAATAATATATAATTATATACATATGTAATTATATATAATTATAGTAATTAATCTCTATAGTAATTAATCTATATATAGTGGCTGTTACTTTTGTTATGTCAAAATCAGAAAATAGAGATTAGGAAAACTTTGAAAATCACGTTGCCAATTACAGAAGTTAAGGCTAACCCTTGAGAAGCAGCAGCATCACCCAGAGGTTAAGCATACAGACTCTGGACTTCGCCTATGATTGTATTATCCTGTACCTAACTCACTATCTCACCTTGAGCAGATGACGGCAGTTGGTTTTCTGAGTTGTAAAATAGAAACCAATAATACTACTTACTCTTTATGTTTGGTGTGAGGATAAAATGAGTTAACTTTTAAAAAATATTTAATAGACATCCTTGAATTCAGTTGTGATAGTGAAGTGTTAGCTGTTAACATAACTTGGTCAAATTTTCTTTTAAACAATGAGTTCATGTGTATTTATGTATGTGATTTGTGTGCATTATATGTAAATATGTGTTACAAAAATGGTAATATTATGAACATGGTATTTTACTTCGCTTTATGAAAACAATAAAAATTACCTGCATCATTTTTCCAAAAAAGTAAGTGCACTTTCACAATGTAACTTCTACAATTGAACAACATCCCATTGTTAATATCTTCCATTTACTGTAACATCATGATTTATTATGATCTAGTTAACTTCTATTGGTTGGACACTCAGATTATTTCTGATATTTCCATACTATGTTCACTTTGAGATGCAATTCTGTTTGGTTAAATACTTGCATAGGTCCTGGGTTATTTCATTGGACAATTTACTAACATGAAACTGCTGGAATAGAGAATTTTCATAATCTACTTTTGATCTACATTGCAAAGTTACACTTCACTAAGGTTGTAGGGATTTATACCCCACCAGCAGCCCATGTGACTGGTTGTTTCCTATGTCTTCACCCATACCTCTACCCTAACTTGGTTAGAAAATAATGTCCAATTGTTAGTTTGATTGAATTACAAATGAGTTTGGATATGGTTCTCTGTTCATTTTTCTTTAGAATTTCTTAATTCTCTAAAGGTATGTTTATTTTAAGAAGGTTGTTAATTTACATCGCAAAAATCTCCATTTCTCAGTAAGGCCCTATGGTAATTATATTAATGTACTATAAGAAATTACCACCAACTTAGTTCTGAAGGTCAAAGTCCAAACCTGGGCTTTGTAGTGCTAAAATCAAGTTGTCCTGAGGGTTGCGTTTCTTTGGGAGGCTTTGGGGATCATCTATTTCTTTGCTGCTAAGGTCTGAATGCTTGTATTCCCACAGAATTTATATGCTGAAATCCATTCATCACTGTGATGATGTTAGGAAGTAGGGCTTTTTGGGAGAGCTCCCCCGTCATGAACAGGATTAGTAGTTTTATAAAAGAAGCCACAGAGAACTACCCAGCACTTCCTATCGTCTCTGACCACAACTAGAAAACACCATTTATGCAGACAGCAAGTTCTCAGCAGGAGATCTGTTAACATCTTGATTTTGGTCTTCCCAGTCTTCAGGGCTAAAACATATATTTCTGATGCTTATAAACTACTTAGTACTTAGGGTTTTGTTATAGCAGCCTGAATGAACTAAGGCAGCTTTTTCCAAATTCTAGAAGCTGCTCAGTTTCCTTGGCTTTTGGTATCCTTCCAACAGTGGCTATATTCCTCTCTCTGCTTCAGTCCTCACGTCGTCCCTTCATTCACATCCTCCTGTTTCTCTCCTGTTAAAACACTTGTGATCACGCTGAGCCTACTCAGATGAGCCAGTGTAATCTCCCCATCTCAAAAATCTCAAAAGCTTTATGTAAACGTGTCTACAAGTCTCTTTTACATGTAAGTTAGCATTCTGAAGGTCAGGATGCCGACTTCATTAGAGCTAGTGGTGCTAGTCAGCCTACCACAGTAAGTTACCTTCATTCCTTCCTGGTGTGCCCATTAGTTTAATTCATAGTATATGAGCCAATCTTAGAAAAGGATGAAGAAATTTAATTCCAATATTAAACATTGCAACTGGTCTGAATAATATCGCCCACTCAGAGATATAAAATAACCCTTCTACAAAAAAGACTCTGAGCAATTAGTTTGAAGATAACAATACACAATGTGTTAACTATTGTTGTTCTCCTTTTGTTTTGTTATAAAATCCTGTTTTATTTTTTCCATAAAAAATGATATAGATAATGCGTTTAAGAAAAAAACATGGTTTTCCTTTAAGGGTATTACAAGCATATCTGATATGAAAATAAACTGGAAGGAAATCAAGAAAGCAGTCCTCATTCTCATTCTCTTTGCTTGCATTTTCTTCACTATCTTTGTTCAGGGCTAGTTTTGTAGATTGCTGACAGAAGATAAACCGGAAGGCATTGGTAGTGCTGAAATCTAGACCTGCACCCATGGGAAAGCTGAATGAAGCAGCTGCAATTTTTTTTAAGCTGTGAGAGAATCTAAAACCTTGGGGCCAAGTTAATACGAAAGTTTTAAATACGGGCCCTCTGGTTTTATTCCAAGTAATGTCAGATTTTTTTTTTTTTTGACACGAATTTCTGGCTCAGGAATTCCTTCTTACTGATTAAACTGGCCTCATTTCAACACATAATATTGGCTGCTTTCTAAAGACCAGCTTGCTTACTAACAATAATCTATTCATTTTATTACTAACAAAAGCAAATGATCTAGCATTTCATTCTTTTCAACGTTCACAAAAGGTATTTTTTAAAATGCTATCATTTATAATTTGGCATAACAATATTTTTGTACAAAAATACCTTGGTGTCTATCAGCTGTGCTTAAAAATAGTTTTTTTCTATGAAGCATAAGAAAATTTAGTAATTACTAATCAGGATACACTTGACTAATTATTGTTAATAGTGTCATCAGTACTGATTGCTGTGATCTAATTTCTATCATTCTTTTAAAGTTTTCAGATTTGCTTGAAGTATTCATTGCTATGGTACACCTCACATACCAAGACTTTTCAACATACAGAAGCGATTCTTGTACTGTTCAATTTTCAAGCATACTTAAAACAGAGTACCAATTTTCAATAATGCATCTAAGAGGAGCTAAATATAAGGCAACAAGAAATCAAAGCATTATCTCCCTTTGGCAATGAATAGATCAGAAGTTTAAAAAAAAATTGTGCAGAAGAGAAGTTGCTAGCCGCCCCCAAAAAGAAATCTTTCCTGTTTATGGTTCAGTCTGGATTTTTCCATCAAAAACCTGGCATAAGCAACATGGAGGATTCCCGTACAAGGTTTGCACGAGGGGAAAATGCTCCACAATTAATCACCAGTGGACTCCATCAGTGATTATGTGTTAACTGTGTTTCTAATGCAGGTGCTCCTAACTTGAATGACAGTAATGAAGACAGGTAGTTTAGCAGCTCTTACTCTCTAATGCAAACCAAGGCATTTAAATCAGTTTTTGTGTTTATGGAATCATACAAGCATAAAATGTAAGAATCAGAAAAGATCTTTTATATCCTCATGACCTTTACTCTCATTGTATGAATAAGGAAAATGAAGCCCAGAAAGACTTTATGTAGCTTGTTTGATCTCAGAGCTGACAACAGGCTCTGTGCTTCTCCGGCCTCTCCATGTATCCCTTTCTTGGTGTCATTTTCTTGGGGGACATATGTGGACATTCACTGCCTTTCTCTCTATTTTATTTTAAGCCCTATTAAAACTCTGAGCTTTGCAGAGTGCTTAATTCTGTTATTACTGTCCCTAGAATTGTCTGCATCAATAAATCATATATTGTGGAATTGCAAAGAATTGTGCGATATTAGTAGACTCATGACATGATTAAACTTGAAAATGGGCTGCCTTTTAAGTATAATTCTGGCTCCACAGTCCCATAATATTAAGGAACAAAAGAAAAAAGAAATGACCTCAAAAACTTACTGTTTCAGTACTGTTTTGAAGACTCACAAACATTTTATATACAGTTGATTTTTAGCTGTTGTTAACTAAACTTGGAATAAGCTTACAAAACAGATGTCTTAGGCCACCTAGGTGACTGTAACAAAATATCATACACCAAGTAATTTATCAACAAAAGAAAGTTATTGTTGCAGTTCTGGCAGGAGGGAAGACCAAGATAAAGATGTGAGGAGATTTGGCATCTAATGTGGGCCTGTTCCTCATAGATGGCACTTCCTATGCACCTTCACATGGCAGAGGGGCGCCCAACTTTCCTCATGCCTCTTTCATAAAGACACTAATCCCATTCATGAGACAGGAGCCCTGATGGGTTTCTTGCCTTTCACAGTCCCTTCCTCTTAATATTATTACACAGGAGATTAGATGGGTACTTTTGTTCACAAATTCTAGTTAAGTTTTGCAACTCTGTAGTACTATTATACAAATTTATGTAATAAATTACTTATCTCTTCTACTTTAGACACATTTGGATCTAATGGGAAAGGGAACAAAAGAAAGATGGAGAAGGGGAAAGGAGAAAGGGAGTTAAAAATAAAATGAAGGTGGTGGCACACGCCTTTAATCCCAGCACTCGGGAGGCTGAGGTAGGCGGAGCGTTGTGAGTTCGAGGCCGGCTTGGGCTACAACGCGGCGCAAGGCCGACCTGAGCTACATAGTGCGACCCTGCCTCAAAAAACCAGGGCCGGGAGTTTGGCTCAGTGGCTTAAGCGCTTGCCCTGGCAGGCGCAAGGCTGTGAATTCAATCCCCGGTGCCGCAAAAAATAAATAAATAAATAAAAAATAAAATGAAGGTATTATGTACATGTTCCAATCCCTGTGGCAAAAGTAATCATGTGTTACGAAAATAGATACAAATGTACCTATTTTAGATACATTTGGATTTGTGTCTACCATTTATTTTGGCTTTCCCTAGGTTTCTTCATTTTGTTTCTTTTTCTTTCCTTTCTTGCCTTCTTTTAAATGATTTTATTTCACTATCCCCCTTTACTCATGACTTTTGTAATTTCTATCTAATCTAGTAATAGCTGTGTTAGAAATTGTAACATCCATATTTATCAGAACCTAAGGTTGATAATAAGGAATTGTTTTGATCCATTCATTCATTCAAAGCACTGTTGTAGCTCTTGGAATACCTCTTTAAAAAAACAACAAAAACCCTGCCCCATGGGAACTTCATTCTGTGAAAAATCTTTCTTTGTGACTTTTTAGCACTCTGCATGTGCTTCTGTTTCAGTGACAGCACACTCCAAATAACTTGTTTTCAAATTTATATGCCATTGCTATTACAAGTATTACAGTTTTATTTTATCTTATATTTAGTTTTACCATGTATCATTGTTTATCTGTTCATCTTTACTTCTTGCATCTGAGACTTTTTTACATGGATCAATCAGCTTGCATTTTATTTTTATTTTTTATTTTTATTTTTTAGTACATGCTTGCATTACACATGATTAATTTTGCTGTGGGAATTGGAGAATGTACATAACACCTTAATTCTTTTTTCATTCCCTTTCTCCTCTCTCTCTCCATCCATCTCTTGTTCCCCTTCCCATTAAAGAAAGATCTATATCCTTGCTTATTTCTCATGTGAAACAGACCGTATAAGACAGACAGATATTTAAGGTAGTGTGTCTGATTTCTTTCTCTTAACATTATGGTGTTGGGCTGCATCCATTTTCCAACAAGTGACTGAAGTTTATTCTTCTTCATGGCACACTAGTGCTTCATTGTGTATAAATGCCACATTTTCTGTATTCACCCATCTGTTGATAGCATACAGGCTGCTTCAAAGATTTATCTATTTATTTGTTATGAACTGTGCTGCTGCAAATATAGTTAATTGCAATTTAGACTTTTCATCTGAAATTATTTTTCTTTTACTTGAAGAAGATTCTTTGTGGAGAAACTTTGGGAACTCTGGGACTTTTAATTTTCTAAAATAACTGTATCTTCATTTTAAGAAGAAATATTTGCTGAATCTGCTGTGGCAGTTGTCATCTTTCCACATTTTGGAGATGTCCCTGTGCTTTCTCACTTCAGCTGCTGCCAGTGAGACATGACTCGTCATTCTCCCTTTTCCTTTTTTAGATAACTGTGTGGTTTTTTTCCATTGTAATGATTTTTCTTTATTCTTTTTTCTATTATTATTATTATTATTATTGGTCTTTAGATGTGTTTGGATGATTGCTTCCTTTTACTTAACCTGTTTGGAATTTGGGCTTGTTTACTTTGAAGATCCATACTTTTCAATTTTAAAAGTTTTGAAGCTTTAACCATCAACTACTGTCTTTCCCTCAAATGTTTTCCTCTTGAAATCCAACTAGACATATATTAACTCTCACTGTATTTTTTCTATTTTGTTACTCTTTCACATTTTCATTCTATTTCTTGTACTAGATTCTAGATGATGTTTTCAAACCTTTATCCTCATTCTTATTCATTAGTTACTTCTCTGGAATGGGTGGGGAGACTCAGAGGGGTAGGGACAGTGGAATAACAGTTTTTAATTTATTTTAATCACATATTCTTATTACTGAAAATTCTTTCTGTCTTCATCCTGTGGCTACAGTGTCTCGCCCCGGTTCATCATTTTCTTTCTTTCTCGGATTTGTTTAAAAATTTCTTGAAATACATGAGACATCATTGTTTTCTACAATTTGTCCAATAATTCCAACTGCTGAGGTTTGTATGATTCTGATTCATGGCATGAGGTTTCCTTGTGTGTATTCTGGTACTTTAGAGGGAGCTCATATTTTCTGGAAATTTACCTGTGCTCATTCTTTCAGCTGGTTTGAGGCCTCAAAGGTAGGAGGTAGCTTCCTTCAAGAGGATTTGCATTTGCTTCTCCCAGGAAACTGGAAGTTCTCTCACTCTAGAACCACATTAATTACATTATTTGCTTGAGGATTTTTAATCACTGATGTCTAGAATATATAAACCCAAGCATCCTCCTGAAGAATGTTCTACCTAGGAGCAAAGTTTTAAAAAGATAATTATCCTAGCTGTCCTCTGAAAGATGCTGAGGTTATTATCAATCACTCTTACTCTAAAGGCTATCAGAGTCCTTGATTTTTGTGTAGGCCTCCTATCTAATTCCTAACTTTAAGGCACAATTTATTTTGTACTTTTCATGTGAAGAACAAATCTCTAGGTTTCCTGAGTTCACCAAATGAGAGATAGAATCTGACTATGGAGTTTGGTTTACTTCTCCAACTTTCTACTTTCTCATGATATTTGACTTTTGAAAAGTCTTTACCTTTCTGATATTTTAAAATGAATATTTTAAATTGTAATCTAGCAGTTCAGATTTTATTCTATAAGAAACTTGGTCACATATTTAAAGTGCTAAATTAGTTTAAAAAATCAATAACCAGTTTAAAAAACATACTTCAAGATTTTTTGCTTCCTATAAGAAGCAACATGTACCTTCTGATCTACTACCTACATCCAGAGTTTAACACTGTCTAGAACTTACGTGTCCCTTTAATACTTATATATGTACATATATATGAGATACAAGATGGGTGTGGTGGCACATGCTTGTATCCCAGCACTCAGGAGGCTGAGGCAGGAAGAGGATTGCCACAAGTGTGAGGCCAGCCTGCACCACATAACCTACCCAAACCCCACACTACATGGCAAGACCCTGAAAAGAGAGACAGAGAGAGACAGAGAGACAGAGAAAGAATAATTTAAATATTCTATTAATTTAAGAGTTCAAGGAAGGCATTCTATTTTTAGTATTTCCTAGGTGCGATGCACTCTATTAAATTTCTTATGGATTATCTCATGCAATCTGTACCATGATTCTATGAATTTTGTAATAAAATTCAATTCTGCACAATCACTTACTAAAAATATTAAATATTGTGAGGAAAAAGTTTTGAGGCAAGAGTTTTAAAAGCTGTTAACTCCCTAGTGAATAAAATACAGTAAACTGAATGTGAGATTTTTCACTCAGAAATGTAGGGTAGATACCTTGATGGAAGCACGTACACAGACTTTTCATGAAACAACTCATGGCCATGTTGAGCCAAGAGATTGGTCAACATGACCTCCATCCTTTTTGGGGACATCTCTTACTATACTTTGCATTGTTACTATTTCTTGGTGGGACAAAATATTGATATGCTGGAAAAAAATCACTTCTGAAGTAATATGACTTCTATACTACACTAGCATCAGTCCCCATATACTAATGTCTTGAGGGCTAATTCACTCTATGGAAATAAGTGCTATCACAAAACATACTATGTTAATATCTTCATCTTCCAGGTAAAAAATGAGATTTAAGGAAATTAAATACTGTAAGCTTTGCTTAAAGTTCTTCCAGTAATAAAGAATGAAGCTGAGATTTGAACAGTATGGTTTCAGACACTCCCATAATGAGTCTTTTTGGTATAATACAATGGAATGAAGGTTCACTGGAAAAGGGATAAAGCAGGACAAAGATGGATGCTGCAAGGGTCTTGTTTATGAAATGTCTTTTAAGAACTATACAATTAAAAGTTACTTACAAAATTAGACTAAAATGATCTTAGATGGATCAAACATTTAAAATTCTTGATATGTAGTTGCTTTAACATTGTGTTAAAAAGAATCACTAAATCAGAGTTGTGAACATTTCCCAGGAGTAAATAGACCATGTGTATTTTGATGGTTTATTTTGATGTTAGTCCACACAAGCAAGACAGCACAAAAAGCATTTGCATTGATTTAGTTAATTGTTTACTCATCTAATCCTTACTGAGTGCTTTTTAGTTATGGAGCTACATTAGTGAACAAAGCAATCTGCTTTCTTAGGAGTTTATCAACTAGGAAAAATTATACACATAAATGTACAGTGGTGACACGTGTTGCTAGGACAAATAACAGCAGTTCAAGATGCTGCTGGTGGAAATATTAAGTGGCGATTCTGAGAATAACTGAATGAATTCATGAGGCATCCATTTGAATTTCTGGAGGAAGACCCTCCAGACCTGGTAGCTGGGATTTCAGATCAGGTATTAAAGACCAGATGTTGGAGTGAGCCAAGGAATTGGAAGTAAGTGCACAGACATCAACTCAAGTCAGATCACCACAGGGAATGTAAGAGTTTTAAGTTTCATCAGGAATGAGACAGAAATCCAATGATAGCAATACTGTATTTTGAACAGGAAGAGATATGGAACAAATTTATAGGGTAAAAGCATCATCCTTGCTGTATGGTGAATAGGATTTTTATGTTGTGTGTGTGTGTGTGTGTGTGTGTGTGTGTGTGTGTGTGTATGTGTGCAGGCATGGTTAGAGGAAGCTATGAGGTGCAAGAATGGAAATAAGCAGAAAATTTCAAATAGTATAAATTGGGAGTAAAATGCTAGCAACGACAGTAGTATAATGCAGTCAAATTCAGAAAATACATTAAGAGTAGAAATAATGTAATTTGTTTATGTAGATACTTCACATAAACATGAAACCACACAAAATTCCCTTAAGCACTAGAAGGGAAAAAACAGCAAATTTAATGAATCTAATTTAAAAAGAAAAAGTCATTAAAATTAGAATAATATACTTAAGCATTACTGTATTCCACTATGTAAGACTCAGATTTCTGCTTTGAATACAGAGCATCTTCAGGGTTAGTATCAAAATACTGGTTTTCAAACATTTTAGAACCCTTTCAGAAAAGAATCTCACACCACACCATACACCATAGAGGCAACATAAATCTTTTATAATGTTTTATATAAGTCTGAGTATGTAACACTTGTTATCAATTTAGTCAAATAAGTATGTTGTAAAGAATATTTTAAAAGTTAGTGTCTTCTAGGAGCTTAAACAGTTCTTAGTTGATATGATGACTGGATGGATGGACGGCTGAATTTATTTAGAGAAGCCTGAAAAGTTCAAAAAATAGTACATGGAAAAAGTCAATACCAAACCATTTTACTCCAGCACAGAAAGGAGAAAGCTCTGGTTAAGGTGACTCTGGGGTTAGATAATCACCATTACCCTTCCTTCACCTTCATCTGTAGCTAACATCTAATTCAATCACACATGATCCTGACACAAATAGAATCAATAACTTTTTTTTTACTTTGTATGTTCCTAATTTAATAGAACTAATATAATAATGCAAAAGTACATTTCTTAAAAACAAAACACAATCAATAGGACTCATCATTTTCACTTTTCATTGTTATTTTTCATGAGTTCCCTCCTAAATCATGTACAATGTTTTAGAAGGACAAGTACCAAATGATATTATTCACATTTGTGCTGTATGATGTTTTAAATGCTCAGGGATTGAAACTCAATGCATAAGTGATTTAATACCATTCATTGAACTGTCCAATTCTTTACTGATTACAAATTCACCTCTTCAATTTATCACTCTGTTTGCTAGACACTGTCAAATAGATTTAAATATAGAGACACTGCTTCCACAAGTTGGGTCTACTCTTCCTATTAGAATCATGCCAAATATAGTCATATTTAATCTGAAAAGGAACCCAATACACAAAATACTTTCAAAACTAAGAAGAAAGGGAGTAATATTTTTTTCCTTTCTAAACTATATCCATGATTGGTTTTATTGTTGATTTTTGGAACATTCTTCCTAGCCAGAACATTTAAAATATTATTTTAAAAATTTTTATTTAGAAGTAATTTTTCAGACATATTCCAGCTATGTAAATCAAGATAGACCTGAAAGAGAAATCAGTGCAAGATGAAATGTGTCTGACAAACATCTCATTTTTGATAAGTGAGATTCCTCCTTAGGGTCAGCAGAAGCATTCTTCTGACTTCACATGGTCAAATGTTTTGGCTGCCACCTCTCACGAGGATCACTGGTCCCTCTTCCTGTAATTATTTCTGTCAGATTCTACTCACAGGCTCACAACTGCTCAGCTTGATTGCAGAACCTAGCTGTGCTCCAGACTGGTTCTCTCAAAACATTGTGCTTCTCAGTACTCAGAGATCTTAGAGACCACTGAGACCTCCAAAGAGATATGGTGTGAAAAACAAGTGGAAGAAACTATTGAAGATATTATCATTTGGAAGCTGACTACTGAGAGATATGTGAAACTAAAGAAAGTGATAAAGGAAACCCAGGAAAGATACAGATGGTTGAAAAGTGATGCAGAACTAATTCAAGGCAGTAAACAACACAGAAAAGAAAAGTCAACACATATTAGTTATAACCATCAACATAAATGGTCTCAATCAAAAGAAACAGACTGGCAAAATGGATCAAGAGCAAGCTCCAACAATATCCTTCATTCAAGAAACACATTTAATCCAAAAAGAAATTCATAGACTAAAAGTCAAAGGATGGAAATCAATTCTCCATGCCACAGGAATCCAGAACAAAGTAGGGGGTGCTAGTCTATTTGTAGACAGTGCAAACTTTAAGCAAAAACTGATCAAAAGAGGCAAAGAAGGTCATTACGTACTTCTTAAGGGAAAACTCAAAGAAAAGATAACAATCATAAATATTTATGTACCAAACACAGGTTCACCCAACTACATAAAACAAATATTAACATATGTGAAAAAACAAATAAACACTAACACAATTGTAGTAGGAGTACCTTAATACCACACTCTCACAAATAAATCAACGAGACAAAAAGTCAACAAAGAAATATTGGAATTAAATCAAACCTGTGAACAAATGGACTTAGTAGATGTCTATAGAGTGTTCAACCACAAAGCATCAGAATACACATTCTTCTCAGCTGCACATGGGATGTTCTCCAAAATAGATCATTATTAGCTGACAAAACATGGATAAGTAAATGTAGAGGAACTGAAATCATCCCATGCATACAATCTGACCATAGCATAATGCAACTGGAAATCAACAACAAAGGAAATCACAAAGACTACATGAACATCTGGAAATTAAACAACACTCTTCTGAACAAACAATGGGTCACAGAGGAAATTAAAGATTAAATTAAACAGTATATATGATCAAACAATAATGCTGACACAATGTACCAAACTTACGGGACACAATGGACACAGTCCTACAAGGGAGATCTGTGGTGATGTACATCAGGAAAACAGAACAAGTTCAAGTAAACAACTTAATGTTGAACCTCAAACTTCTAGAAAAAGAAGAACAAATCAAATCCAAAGCTCATGTGAGGGAGGAAATTATAAAAATAAAAGCAGAAATTAATGCAATAGAGACTAAGAAAACAGCACAAAGAATCAATGGATCAAAAAGTTGAATCTTCGAAACAATAAATACATAGAAAAACCATTAGCCAACCTCATCAAAAAGAGGAAGGAAAAAGCACAATTCAAGCAATTAGTAATGAAAAGTGGAAAATCACAACACATCCCACAGAACTTAAGAAGATCATCAACGTCTACTATGAGAACCCATATTCTAATAAAATGGAAAACACAGAAGAAAGAGGCAGATTCCTGGACACAATCAAATTGCCAAAACTGAATCAAGAAGTTATAGAAATTCTAAATAATCTGCTATCAGCCAATAAAATTGAAATTGTAATTTAAAATGTACCAACAAAGAAAAGCCTAGGCCCTGACTGATTCACTGTTGAATTGTACAAGAAATTTAGAGAAAAACTAATGCCACTAATGCTGAAACTCTTTAAAGAAGCAATAGTTGCAATAGTTGCAAAATCATTCCTGGAAGCAAGCATTACCCTGATTCCAAAATGGGAGAAGAACCCAACCAGGAAAGATAGCTACAGGCCAATCTCCCTAATAAACATAGATGCAGAAGTCTTTAATAAGATACTGGCACACAGAATGCAGCAACTCATCAGGAAGATTATACACTACGACCAAATAGAATTCATCTCAGGGATGCATAACGGTTCAACATAAACAAATGAATAAATGTAATACAGTATATTAACAGAACCAAAGACAAAAATTACAGGATCATCTTAATAGACACATAAAAAGCATTTGATAAACTCCAACACCTATTCATGATTAAAAAACCCTACAGAAATTTGGAATAGATGGTCTTTACCTCAATCTTATAAAAGTCATCTATGACAAACCTACAGCTAACATCATATTAAATGGTCAAAAACTGAAAGCTTTCTCTCTAAAATCAGGAACAAGTTAAAGATGTCCACTATTGCCTCTCCTATTCAGTATAGTTTGAGAAATGTTAGCCAGAGGAATTAGGAGAAAAAAATAAAAGGAATAAAGATAGGAAAGCAAGAAGTTAAATTATCATTATTTGCAGATAACATGATACTCTACATAGAAGACCCCAAAAACTCCACCAAAAATCTTGTGAATTTAAAATACAAATTCAATATTGTGGTGGGCTACAAAGTCAACATTCAAAAGCCAACAGCATTGCTATACACAAGCAACAGACTCAGAGAGAGAGAGAGAGAGAGAGAGAGAGAGAGAGAGAGAGAGAGAGGGAGAGAGAGAGAGAGATTTGGGAAAGCACACTCTTCACAATAGCATCTAAAAAAAAGGAAATACTTTGGAATCAATCTAACAAAAGATGTAAAGATATGCACAGGGGAATTACAGTATCCTAAAAAAGGAGATCAAAGAAGATATCAAAAAATGCAAAGATATCACTTTCTCTTGGATAGGAACGACCAACACAGTGAAAATAGCCATACTCCCAAAACTGCTATACAGATTTAATGCAATCCCAATCAATGTACCATTAACATATGTCTTGGTTACATTTCTCTCATCGCTGAGGCAAAATACCCACACCCAAAATTAAGGAAATGTAGGTTTATTTACCTTACAGTTTGTAGAGGTTTCAGTCCATAATCAGCAGGCTACAAGGCAGGGTTGCATGGCGGAAGGACAATAGTTCAAGTGGTAGAAGATGGCAAAAGCAGCAAGAGCAAAAAAGGAGTAAGAGCAAGTCTCTTTTCCTCCCTTATATTTTAAGCAGGCTACCACCCCCTGGCCGGAATGTAGCACTCACCCACCATCTCCATTCCCTCTTGCACAGGATAAAGATGTTTATAAAATAAAGACCTTGGCCCCTGCTAAATTTCTTATTTAAACTTCTAAGCTTCTCAGGTTGATACAATGTGTCAACCATTGCAGCATGCCTCACATATATAGAAAAAATATTTCTAAATTCCACTGGGAACCAGAAAAGACATAGAATAGCAAAAGCAAATCTGGGCAACAAAGACATGTCAGAGGGCATCACAATCCCAGACCTGAAATTATACTACAAAGCTACTGTGATAAAATCAGCATGGTATTGAAAAAAAAAACAGGCCTGAGGATCAATGAAACAGAATAGAAGATGTAGATGCAACCCCAAACACACTCAGCCACCTTATCTTTGACAAAGGAGCCAAACATATACACTGGAAGAAAGATAACCTCTTTAATAAATGGTGCTGGAAAAACTGTTTTTCCAACATGCCAAAGACTAAAACTAGACTACGACTCATGACTAAAACCCATGTCTATCACCATGCAGTAAACTAAAGTCAAAATGGATCGAAGATATAACTGTTAAATAGAAACACTAAATATCCTGGAAGAGAAAATAGGTAGAAATCTCAAAACATTGGCATAGGCAGAGACTTCAGGAACAAAACCCAGACTACAAGAAAAATATTACAAAGAATCAACAAATGGGATCTCACTTTATGAAAAAGCTTTTGCACAACAAAAGAAATCACCAACAGTGTGAAAAGGCAACTTACAGAGTGGGAAAAAACTGTAGCCATCTGTCCCACAGACAAAGGACTTCTGTCTAGAACATAAAAAGAATTGAAAAAATCAAAACACCCAAATTCAAAGACCCAATCTAAAAATAGGTATCTGATGTGAATACACACTTCTCAGATGAAGAAATACAAATGGCAAATAAATCCATGAAAAAATGTTGAACATCATTGGTCATTTGAAAGATGCAAATTAAGCATTGAGATTCCATCTCACCCCAGAAAGAATGGCTATCATCAAAAAAACCAACCAATAACAAATACTGGAGGACTGTGGGGAATAAGGAACCCTTCTCTACTGTTGGTGGCAGTGTAGACTGGTGCAATCACTGTGGAAGTCAGCGTGGAGATTTCTTTTAAAACTAGGATTAGCAGTCCCATTTTAGCCAGCTATTCCCATTCTGAGTATCTTCCCAGAAGAATTAAAAACATCATTCCACAGTGACATATGTGCACTCATGTTTATTGCAGACCAATTTGCAATAGCTAAATCTTGGAAACAAACCAAATGCCCATCAACTGAGGGATGAATAAAAAGATGTGTTTTTTCCTAATTAATATAATGAAATAATACTCAGGCATAAAGAAGGATAAACTGTAGACTTTTATAGGTAAATGAATGCAACTCAAGACCATACTCATAAGTGAAATAAATCAAACCCATATATGTAAACATCGTATTGCCTCACTAGTGTGAGAAACAGAATGAGTAAATAAGATCCAAAATGTACAATAGATATTGTGAACTGGGAAGAAACTGTTCAAAAGAAAAGACAAACTGTGATGGGGAAAGGGAAAAGGGAAAAAGAAAAAAAATGTAGGTATACACAAGATAGTGAAAATAGTTATACAGAGGAGGGCCAGACAAGATGGTGGAATGGTAAACAGCAGGTTAAGCAGCCTCCCTGAAAGATACCGTCCAGATGCTGGAATACAACAGCATGGGGAAGACAAGAAGGAGGGAGGCAGGTCCTCTGGAACCAGGAAGAGTCTAAAGTGAGAATTGAAACCCACAGAAAGAGTGCAAAGAGGCACTTAGACAAGGAGGGCAGTGGCTGGCAGTGCCTCTGCCTGGAGCCAGACCCACTCTGTAAAAGGAGTTGCTGGAACCTAGGGATACAAGGTCGGAGTACTGTGGCTACAGCGTCAGTGACAATGACCCTGGAGGCCTCTGCCCAGAGAGGCAGCATTGGAGGAGAGTGGTGGTGGACAGGGGGAGCAGATCTAGAGGACTGGACTGGCTGAGGGTGAGCAGACTCTGAACCCCCGTGAGGGAGAGCGAGGGACTGGCAGCCATTTTGGAGTTGGAGCCACTCCTAGTTGGGCACAGTCCCATGGAGGTTGCTCCAACCGAGCCCCAGAGGGTCCCAGCGGGTGACTGGCTCAGTCTGGAGACCACGGTTCCATGCGCACCCTAGGGGTGTTAGTGGAAGATTTGAGGATAACTGGTCCAAGTTCCCAGGCGGCAGCCCTGCCCCCACACACTGTGCCAGACATTGGGAAGCCAAGGTGGGCTGGAGAAAGGCAGCGGACAGCACTGTAACAGTGCACCCTGTGGTAAACATCAGATATCCACAATCAGCATTGGCTGGAAGAACCAGTCTAGCCTTAAGAAATTACAGACAACACGAGGAATACCAAAATCCCCAGTACACACTTGTCCAGAACAACCCAGGGATATGTCAAGACAAAGAAGCAAAAAACAGTCTCTGGCCTCCAATCCATGCAGAACAAATCCAGGAGAAGCAAATGCAGAGCAGGTCGAGAGTGCCACAACTAAAGTCTCTGAGGTGATGACAACTGAAGCAAAGAAATAACTTCATGAGACTATAAAAGAAATTAGAACAGAAATACTAACTCAACTAAAAGAAGAAATGAAAAACATAATAAAAGAATTGCTAGGCATCTCTAAAGGAGGCATAGATGAAAAAATGGAGCATAGGAAAATGAGGGAAACCTGGAGTGAACAATACAAAAAAGATTTAGAACACATGAAACAGATTCAGAGATTACCAGGAAATCAAAACCTCCAATGAAAGTGGGCAAAATCACTTGAAAGAAACTAAAGATAGACTTTCAAACCTTGAAGCCAGGTTTGCAGCTTGTGATTGTGAAAGGAAATATCTCTTAAAAATAACAAGAAACCTGGAAGTAACAATACAACGGCTGCAACACAGCCCAGTGAAACATAACTTAAGAATAAAAGGTGTCAGTGAAAAAGCAGGGGTCAATACAAATCAAATTAAAAGCCTATTTACAGAAATAATTTCAGAAAACTTTCCAAGCATGGGAACAGGAAGCAACTTTCAGATAAGTAAAGCATATAGAACTCCAGCTAAACATAACCAAAGTTTACCCACACTGAGATATATAATAATCAAGATCCTAGAAATTCAACACACAAACAGGATATTAAAAGCTATTAGAGAAAAAAGACAGATTACCTACAAAGAAAAACCCATCAGAATCACAACAGACTTCTCAACACAAGCCATCAGGTCCAGAAGAGCTTGGAGTGAAGTATTTCAAGCCCTGAAAGAAAACAACTTCCAACCCAGATTATGTACCCTGAAAAACTATCTTTCAAAATCAACAGAGAAACAAGATACTTCCATGACAAAGAACAACTAAAGGAATTTATGACAGCCAAGCCAACCCTACAAAGAATGCTGAAGGACATTTTAGAGAGAAGTACAATGTCCACAGCTCCAGAAACAGTGGCAGAGGGATATCACTGAGTAGGGCAGACAACTGAATAATCCATCATTGGGATTTGAGTTCAGTATTGTTTTCAATGAGCTGAATATGCTTAAATTACACTGTATTTTTAATCACATTTCAGATGGTAGTTGAGGTTTGTTTACACTAGCTACTGAATATATTACTCTGATTTTTGTTCTGTGGACACTCACCTTAGCTCCTTTGATATTTTCTACCAGACCATTTCTCCAAATTTCCTCCACAACTCAAAATATTTTCCTCTCTCTTCCCTCCACTACTTCTCCCACTCCACATTTGGCTTCTTATATTACCTTCTGATATTTCATTTTCTTTTTCTCTGAAAAAAAAAATGAATGGATGCTTATTTCACCTATGGAGTCTCTTTTTTTTACTAGAAGCCTCAGTAGACACACTGGTTATTGTTCTACCAGATTTCTACACTTACTTCCTGCCTATCCTCTGTGTTCGCTTAAAAGTTTTTTTTTTTTAAGTGTGAAAAAACAGAGCTGCCTCTTGCTACAATCTTTTGCTTTTCTTTTTTTCATTAAGGCTTTGTAACTTTATACGATCTGGCATTGCAAACCTTGATATAAGTTTTGGAGTCATAGATAAAGTTGATCTGAGAGACAAAGTCCAATATTTTACCTTTTCTAAAAATCATATTCCTCTATTACATCTCATATTCTGTTCCACTTCTCTTTCTATATCTGATCACTTTGGAAAGTGATCAATTTAGGACATGAGCATAAAAAGAAATTTGGAAGATTATTGTTTGTTACTTTAATAATCGTAGTGACATTCTAATTTGGAAGGTGTTTATAATAATAGAAGCATGGGTGCCTTAGTTACTTTTTGCTCGTTGCTGAGACAAAATACCTGACGCCCAAAATTAGGGAAAGAAAGGTTTATTCTTACAGTTTCTCTGGAGTTTCAGTCCATACTTAAGTTGGCTCCAAGATAGAGTGGCATGGCAGGGCTGCTGTTCATGGCGGCTGCAAGCTGCAAGCCGCAAGACACGCTGGCGAGAGAGAGAGAGAGAGAGAGAGAGAGAGAGAGAGGAGAGAGAGAGAGAGAGAGAGAAAGAGGTGGAAGCGGAAGCGACCAAGAGGAAGACCCGCCTTCCATTACACTGTATGTCAGCTCCACCCCTGGGTGGGTACAGCACTGACATCATCAATCCCGGCGCTAGACAACAAACTGATCACAAGCCTCAGACTCAGCCCCATCAAAAGTATGTGAGGACTTGGGGGTACATAGCATACCCCATACAATGGGTTAAGATAGGTGGCTAACAGTTATAGTAATAGAAGCATGGGTTAAGATAGGTGGCTAACAGTTGTGTGTGACCAGGATCTACATTAGTGTTCAGGTTGGTATATTATTCAAGGGTAGTTGGTGCATTTGTCAGAGTTACTAGATGGTAGAAAAAGTGTTCAAACCAGGACACAACATCAAGGAATGCACAGCCCAGTGTGTTGGCTGCCTAGTCACTACGTAGGAAAGAATTCAGGTAGAGGCTTTCGCAGAACTTAGAGGTGCAGGTGCATATCACCAAATTGTTTTCCATAGCATGATAGTCCCATGTAGTTAAGAGTCAGTGGTCATGTAACTTTGCAAAGTTCAAGTGCTTTGTTCCAATTGTGGAATCTGATGGTGCACTTTAGGACCAAAAAGTCCTATGCTTTGGAAAAATTTTATTCATGTAGCTTTTCTCAAACCTCTTTAACCTGTTGATATTTTTGAGTGAACAGCTAATCCTTTGGATGTTACCTTACCATCTTATATTTTAGCATCATATCCAGTTATCAAGCCCTTTAAATCTCAGAGTTCTCTCCTCAGAAACCCTCTTGTGGCTGTCCCATCCTTCCTGTTACCACCTATGTTCATGTTACAAACTCTCAGTATCAGTAGTAGTGAGGAGAATACACATGTCAGTAGGAATAGATGTAATTTCAAAAATCAAACCTCAACATTGTAATTTTTATTTTTACCATAAGAATGTCAAAGTTGCAAAAAGTGATCAAAGAAAGGCATGAGATTGGTTTTATGTAACCAAAGAAAATGTGGGCGTCAGTAAGTTAAGAAACACTGATTTAGACTGTTATGAAGCCTTAGACAATACGTCAGGCATTGTCTGAATTGTTTCTTGGCCTTGAAAGTACCATGGCTACTCTCATTGATGCAATTATCTGAAAACAAACAAACAAAAACTCTGTCTTTATTTTGAAATGCCTTCTGGTATAGTACAAAACTGCACTATAAAACAGAACAGTACTCCAGAAGGACCAGTTGCCTGCCCTCAGATGAGACTATCACTCATGGTGGACCTTATTCTCCTCCAATCCAAAAAAGCACAATTAGATGAGTCATATACTATTCAGCTTTGCTATTGCTGGGACAAATTACCCAGCAGCCACAATTAAGTGAGGAAATTTACAGTATCATAGGATTCAATCCATGGGCAACTATTTCCAAGTCAGGGACATCATGTGGACAGAAATAACATAATAAATTCATGACATCCAGGAGCACAGCAGAGGATGACACCAGAGAAGAGGAGGCTCGGGACTGGGTATAGTACCCAAGATTTTGTCTCCAAGACCAGAGTGTGCTTTACTCATCCCCTAGTAGCCCACATCAATCAAATTAACAACTAAGAGCCGGGCGTGGTGGCGCACGCCTTTAATCCCAGCACTCGGGAGGCTGAGGTAGGCGGAGCCTTGTGAGTTGGGGGCCGGCTTGGGCTACAACGCGAGCGCAAGGCAGGCCTGAGCTACATAGTGTGACCCTGCCTCAAAAACCCAGGACTGGGAGTTTGGCTCAGTGCCTTAAGTGCCTGCCCTAGCAGGTGCAAGGTTGTGAGTTCAATCCCCGGTGCCGCAAAAAAAAAAAAAAAAAAAAAAAAAATTAACAACTAAGAGTTACTTTCACAAATTACTATGTATTTAATATCTCTTCCTTATTCAAAAAATTCAAATATACATGCTTTCCTTGGTGCTACTTACAAAATAAATCCACGTAGGAGCTTGGTATTTAAAACCTTCTATAATCTATCACACATCCCTTGATAGTCTTTTTCTCCATGGTGTTCACCAGAAAAATCTCTGCTCTTGTTCAAGTTTTTGGGTCACAGTCACTTGAATAATCCTCCTCTACTTCAAGTACAGAGTGTTTGTTTATGACTCTGGAAAAGAGTCATTGCTGAAAAATCTCTTGCTAGTTACTTTTTTCTACACATACTCATCCACGCTTTGTGTTTCAGAATTTAATTCATGTGCCACATCTCACTCACTGTGTGCTTCCTACTACATTTGAACAACTGTAACTTCTTTGTAGTCAGTTTTCTGAACCAAAAGTTTGTATGCCATTATTTGATCCTTACAATGTAAAATCTTGTATATTTAAATATATTTTATTATTTTTCTTACTCCCTCTGTATCTAGGAATTCAGATGCTTCAACAGCTTTATCACAATGCCTAGAAAAACATTTTACTCATAATCAGTATTTATTTGGATGTTAACTCATCATGGAAGATCTGTAATACATAATAGTCTATTTCTGTCAAATTAGAAGTGGCATCACAAAAGTCAAGAAGGAATTGCAGTTCTCCTATTTTAAATGACCACACTGAACTCTTTCCATGACTTCATTTACTTAAAATAGAAACTAATTCAACTTCTCTTCATCTTCAAATTTGAAAGAACACTCTGCATTCATCTCTTAAAAATATATTCAAATGTATGAGTATGCAAAAGTAAAGCAGATTAAATAGTTATTAATTTAAGTTAAGAAGTGGTTATAATTATACATTTGTAATTTGTTTATTTTGTGTAAAGCATTTTAAATATAGCATATATTAAAAATTAAACATTTCTAGATAGTTTAATTATATTTTTAGACTCTGTATTTGTGCCCAAAGTCATTTATTAGCTAACTGTAGTGATCAACTATCTAAAGGCCCCAGTCTCAATTGCTTTAAAGCACATTTTTAACACTGCTTATTTGTTTTTGTGTTTGTTTATCATATGTCTCTGCCTTCTGCTACCATGTCAGCCTTATGACCATAAGAACTTGGTCATAGGCGTCACTGTCTGGTCTCGGCCACTATGTGTTGTCATGTTTTAATTATGATTAGCAAAGTCCAGGTAGGTGCTTGAATATTTTTTGAATCAATAAATACAATATATTTTATTTATATTTATTGCATTTGTAAGATCTACAGCACGTCATTTTTTCCACACTTGGCCTAAATCTTTGAAATTCTAAAAATAGAAAAGTTTATCTATTGCAGTGTATTTTTATTTTTTAAACTGTTTTTCTCTAAACTATAAATTTCCTAGGAGCTAGAGTATGAAACAAAAGGGCAAAACAAGCAGTGATTTGGAAAGTGCAGATTGTGTTTTACCTGATCCTCCCCCACCCCTGGAGTGCAAGTTATAGGAAGAAGGAGTTCCAAATTAAGTTTTGCTTTAAAAATTTTATAATTTTTATACTTCAAATCTCCATTACTGTAAAAAATTAAGTTATCTTTATACTTTTTTTTAAAGTAAAGTAGATTATTTCCACAAATCTTCCTGGAATACATGTCTGATTTTATAGCTTGGGCTTCTTTTTATGAAATTTCACTTGCATGGGCAAACATAGAAGAAATAATTATTTTCTGTAATACTGTAAACCTTAACCTAGAAGTGATGGCCCTTGTGTTTTAGCAAATGAAACAGAGCCTCATGTGTTTGGACCATTTACTCAGGACTGACACATTTCATGGGAATTTCTATCTTAGATTCATGATTGCTACAGCTTTGCCTGCTCAACTAATTCAGATCAAATATTAAAAACAACAAACCTAGCTATGTGAGTCAAGTAGAAATAATGTATCTGGAGGAACTCTTCAATATGTTAAGAAACTGTATTGGTTTGATCCTGTGTCCCCCCAAGGCCTCATGTAATTTGGACAGGGTTGAGTCTGGCATTCATGATTGGTTTGCTGTCTAGTACCCGGATTGGCGATGTGAGTGCTGTACCCATCCAGGGGTGGAGTCGACTTACAGTGTAAGGGCGAGAGGAACGCACTCTCTTTTCTCTCTCACTGGTTCGCCTTGCTGTTTGGTGGCCTCCATGAATGGCTGCCCTGCCATGCCATGGTGCCTTGGAGCCAACTAAGTATGGACTGGGACTCCGGAGAACTGTGAGAAACAACCTTTCCTTCCCTAATTTTGGGCATCAGGTATTTTGTCTCAGCAATAAATGAATAGTAACTAAGACAGAATTCAAGAGAGAGAGAGAGATGTTCAGCTATATTCAGTTTTATCAGTAGTAGTGATAGTCACAGTAGAGTGAAATTTAATCAGTTCTTTTATGGTCCTTACCTTGGCAACTTCACTTCAGTTTCTGTGAATATTTTTATGATTATTGTATGCTTGTCTTGATTGTTACTGTAATAGTTGTTTTGTGAGTACTTTTGATGGAGACATAAAACCAACTGAAGATACTGAACTTGAATCTCCTTGAAACCAGACTTGTCTTGAATATTTAAGAAAGCTCTCTCCCATTCTTCTGGTTTTTAATTGAATTGACTCTATAGAGTAAATAACACTCACATAAGAAATACATCTAATTTCTTAGTCATTTTAATTGAGAAAAGTTTAAGTTTCTGATTAGTTCATGTTTTGCAAATAGTTTTGGTAAAATGAGATGCACTATATCTAAAAATATTTATGAAATCTAGAGAAATACAAACTAGTACTCTATAGGAATAACGAAAGCAACTACTATCATTTGTGCACTTTTCTAAATTATATCATTTAATCCTCACATCAACTTCGTCAATTATCTATTGTGGGGCACCACTGCAACTAAAAGAAGTTGAGCTCAGAGTCAGAGTCACATAGTCATTGAATGATCCATCTATGTTTCAAATTCAGACATATCTAATTTCTTAACCTCTTCTTTGCATATGTTTCAAGGATTTTGAATTGATATCAAGACATCTTAATGTAGGTATTATGAATGCAACAGAGAGAAATAAGACTGTGAGATTCCCTGAAGTAGAATTTACCATGTAAAAGACCAGATTTTGTGTTTCTGAAATCTCCATGTCTTTCCAGAATTCAGAGAAAGGAAATAAGCAAATTCATCAACATATTATCCTCTCATCACCCTGGTTTCATATATGTAAAAATAAAAATCATCATACTGCAAGTAGAAAAATGAGCATTAATTTTCTTTCCTGCTAACTGAAATAATGGATGACAGAAAAAAAGTAAAAGTAAAGGTTAAAAATAAAATACAAGTAGTTATGCATTATTGGATTTATCTGACATAAAATTCTAACAGTGGAAAATACTGTTTGATTCATAATTCAAATTAATAATTTTAAAATTTTAGCTAAGTGTAAATGCTACTTTGTTGGAAAGACAAACTGTAAACTACTAGGTCTTTTTCCTCTCTTTGGTGAGAAAATTGCTAACCAATTAATTCCAAAGCAATTCCAGTCATGTTCCTTTTGAGTACTATCATCCAACCTCCACTGATGATTTCAGAGTCAAAGAATCTTATTAGAGCAAAGCTCTTGAACTTTTCTTAAGGGTAATTATTAAAGGAGAGTCTCACAAAGAACTAAATAATTTGATGGTCCAAAGTAGAAAAGGCTTATTTCTAAATAGAAGCAAAAATGAAAATAACAATGGGAATGAAAGTCACATGTATATTGTTATGTCATTTTAATTTTTAAAGGTGCCTCCCCGTTATTTTCACTATAACTGCTCACATCTTAAGTAAAACAAGATTTTAGAATCTATCATTTTTAACACAAACATTGCTAAAAATCAATCCAAACTCCTTAAAACAAGTTTTTAGAAGTTTTGACAATACTTACTAGATTTTCATCCTGCTTATGCATATATTACTTTTACCTGACACTCTAAGTTTTTCCCCCCTAAGATACAAGAAAGTCCAATTTTAAAATGAAGTGGCTTATTTGAAAGAAAAATGCTGTGTGGCAAACCTCCTTTTCAAATTAACTAACTCTTTGTTAATGTGACTGCTAGCAATGGTGGATTTAACAACTAAGTTCATTTAATTAAGTAATTCTTTTTCTTAATAATAACTTCTCCAATTTTCTCCCATGATCTTGGTCAAATAAAGAGTCTCTACTACTAGAATATTTTAAAAACCTCAGGTATAAATGCATTTAATTTCTAATTAATACTAAGTTAATAAAGATATTTCAATATACGTACATATGTATAGTATGAAATTTTGGGACACTAAGAAACACTATGTGAAAATATAATTTAATAGGCTCTGTAATTCTGGAATTATTAGAAAGTTAGTTTGGGTTCATACCCTAAAATTTAATCAATAAGAAGAAAAAAAGCCTTTTAGGAAGCTGTGACTTAATTTTTTAGTAATCATGAATTTATTTATTCAACAAATACTGACTGTCTATTGTGACATTGCAATACATTTTTTTTGCTTTCATCCGGGAATGCAGCCTTGACTGTCTCCCCAAAGCGGGCCACAGAAACAAGAATTTCTCTTATTCAAGATGAATCATAAAAACTCTAATCTTCCCCTTTCAGTACTGGAACTGTCCATAAAGAAATTCTCTGGCCTGTCCTTGCCTGCATAGGCCCTAGGATCCTCCTCACCCCACAGGAGTCCTGCTCGATGCCCTACAGGAGCAATGCTGCCCAGAGGGACCCTGAGCAATCCGGATAGACAGGGCTTCCCGGCTTTCCCCACCCAGTCTATTAGCAGTGCTTTTGATCAATCACGTCTGTGCAGTGAAGTTTCCATAAAAACCCCAAAGAGTGAGCTTGGAAAGCTTCCAGACAGCTGAACACGTAAAGGTCCCAAGAGGGTGCCAGACGCAAAGGGAGGAAGGCGGTGCACTTTCCTCGTACCTTGCACTATGTATCTCTTTATCCGCATCCTTTACAGCAGCCTTTCGGTAGTCTGGTTTTTTCAGATTGTTCAGTAGCCTTTCTAATAAAACATTACACATAGGCAGGTGTTTCCTTAAGTTCTGTGAGCTAATAATAAAAGTAATCAGAGCAGTGGAGAGGTTGTGTGGACCCTGATTTTTAGCCAGTGGATCAGAAGCACAGGAAATACAACCCGGGGCTTGTGACTGGCATCAGAATCGGTGGGAGGGCACCTCAGTCTTGGGTACTGAACCATCAATCTGGGGAATCTGACACTATCCCCACATAGATAATACTCAGTGAATTTCTGCCAGATTGAGCTTACTTCCTGGTGGGGAGAAATTCCCACTCTTTTTGAGGTCATAAAAGTGATTTGTGCTATATAAATGTATAGTAAGAGAACCTGAGTCATATCAGAGTTGCTTTTTCTTTCTGTATCCTCAGACTTCTGTCATAGTCAGAAAATCAGTTAGAACACAAGGGTTTATGCCATAATCCTGCCCTTAAAGAATTTAAAGTTCAGTAGGAAGGAGGTAGAAAAAAGTTAAAATTCAATTTTTAAGTGCACAATAAAATAAAAGTTATGAGTAAAATGATATAGGAAAGGACATCAGCCTTAGAGAAGAAAGGTAAATCACGAAGTCCCTCGTAATGTTACCCTAAGGATTATATACTTTATCCTATAGCCTATAGGATTTTGATCACTAGAGTTGGATTTGATTAGACAAAGAAGACTAATCTGAAGGAGGGGGAAAAGAGGTGATAGCAAATCAAGTACCAAATATTTTAGAAAGGAAGACTTCTGCTAAATTCTGTCAGTAGACAGAGAGAAGAAACTAGATTTGATGGCTATTTAGAAGGCAAATGTAATAAGTCATGGTAAGAAATTTGATGTTGAGAATGAAAATGAAAGAAGAATCAAGGATGACAGTCTCTGTTTTCATTATGGTGACAGGAAACTGGAAATTCTATTCATAAAGATAAATAATTTAGATGATGAAGCAGGTTCTGGGGAGAATGATGATTGTTAGTAGGTAAAGGTTAAAATACTCGAGGAAAATCCAAATGTGTTATCTTACAGACAGATTAACTTGTAAGTCTGGGTTCCTCCCTCCCCCTGACCCCCAAAAGACTCTTATATTGAAAACTGTTAGTCTCCTACAGTTGCATAGAATACTACAGTTAGCTGTTTTAAACAACAGAAATCTAGTTCTGGAGACCAGATATCCAAGATGAAGAAGCCAGATGGGCAGGTTTCTGGTGAGGGTTTTCTTTCTTTCTCCTTGTATCCACATATGGTCTTTCCTCTGTGTGTGTACATCTCTTGTGACTCTTCCTATTTATTCAGGGTCACCAGCACTGCTGCACTGGGGCCTCACCCTTTGGACTTAAGTTAACTTTACCTCTTTAAAGGTCCTGTCTCCAAATACAGTCATCTTTGGTGCTAGGGATTCAATATTGGAGGAGTGTTCAAAATTTGCAGTGAATATTTAATTTTTTAAAAAAATTACTGCAGTAAAAGGCACATGGTCATTAATCTCCTTCAAAATACTTCCCCTCACTTAAAACACATTTATCCCATTATTCTTGTCACTTGTGAGGCAGTTCTGGAAATCCTTTCATGAGTGTCTATATAAGGTCAGTGCTGCACCAAGTGCCATCTAGCAGAAAGACAGGCTCATAAACACATGATGTGTCTTCATCCACCTTATTTACTGGATCTAGACCATATGATTTATGTCTCTTAACTGAAGTCAAAATGACCATGAAAGGTAAATGTTTTGAATCCATTCAGGACATGGATGGAGACACAACAGAATAACTTAAGTAAGGGGGAGTACTGCATTTTGCAGATGATCAATGGCAATAAGTTTTTTTTTTACTGCAATAAATGTGAAGAGTCCTGTATGCTTCAGTCGCATCATGTATATGTTGAAGGGACACAATGTAGTCTATAACTGAAATGTATTTGGTGAAAGGACAGACATGATTATCATCATTCAGAATTTCTTCAGGAATGGAGAGACTGAGACTAAAACTAAAACGCTTGAGCAGTTAGTTATACAAAAAGCATTTCAAGTGAATATGCCTAGACTTATTTCTATATTCATAGGCTATGGTGATCCCTGTCTATAGTGCAGTCTAAACAATAGCAATAGTAGCATCACATAATCAACAGATAATTAGCCAAGTAGGTTGTGGAGCTCTTAGAGAATACCACTAAGTCTTTACTGAGCTTCCAAAAGGAATGGGATTCCAACTCCTAGAGGCAGTACCTTTTATGATGATAAAAATGAATGTCCCAGAAATTTTCTCAGGACATCAAACACAACTCCAAATCTTATAGATAACATCCCAGGGAACCTTTAATACCTTTACAGAATAAACCACAAACTGTTTGTGACTCTGAAAAGTAAAAGGTGAATCAGTTGCCCCAGCTGAGATTTGAAGCTGAGGTTCTGGGAAAACTCGGTATTTCAAAGCTAGCTTTGCTTTACACATATAAACCTGCCCCTCTGGCTGCGTTCAAACGCCTGAATTGCTCACTGCACAACGTGATGATTATCCAGCTTCCACCAGAGGGCTGTGGGAGAACAAAAGCCTGCAGGGTAAAGAGGATTTTTATTATTAGATGGCTAGTCTTATGAAACATTCATATAGCAGAGGAATTGCCTTGCCGTTGAAGAAGTTCGTTAAGAAGACTTTATGAGAAGCAGTGCCTTTAGACTGCCTTTAAAATAACTATATATGTAGTCCCACAAAATAAAAATAAAAAATATTGAATTAGGGACTCAAAATAATATTTTCAAAGATAAGGGAAAATAGAGTCATCTATTAGACTAATTTAAAATTCCCCAAGCATGGATTAGAGCATTAATTATATGTCAAGCTGAATTTATTGTATCATGGCCCATGTGCTGATGCTAGAGACTCTCCATTTCTCTTCTGCCACAACTTGAAATTATCTGAAACCACAAGTCCAATTAAGGTGGTAGTGCAAGACCTTTCTGAAATGTGTGCACATTGGTTCCCAAATGCAATCAGGATGTTACTCTCAGCTTAGCCCATTCTGTTACTCCCCGAAAGCCACCCAACACTGTCACCTATCTAAGTAAGCTACAGGAGGCCAGATTTTTTCAGAATTGTGATGTTTTCCTGTTTTTTTTAATTGAGAAGGAGTTATAGGAAGCATGAGTCAGGGAAACAGTTTGTATTATCAAGATAGATTCCTCACATTTTATTCATTTTGAAGGCTCCATAAAGGGAAAAGTACCCCTGCTCATAAGCATTTTACAAAAAAAAACATACTTAGCTTAAGAAGCTTCTCTTTAAAACTTAAAATGATACATCTTAAAAGAAAATAATATATTATTGGCATTTTGCTGAAATTTTGGCAGGGAGTTCATAGGTAGAAGGAAATAATGAAATAAGGAATTTAGGAAGAAGGCAGTCTGAGACATATGACTTCAAAGGATTAAGAAACAGGAAGCAAGAGGAAGATTAAACGAAAGTAGGGACAGAAACTGACAAAAAACTAAAAAGATTCCTAAAATCCCTAGATCACGTGTTACCATCTAGGCTACATGTGAGCTGGCGCCTTGTTGGGTAGCAGGATGTGGTGTAGCACGGCAGTGAAGAGGAAGGACTTGGAATCAGGCAGAATTAAATGTGAATCCCTGGTCCACAGACTGAGGGACTTTAGACAAGTTATTAAATCTCTATGAACCACAGTATCTTGGCCTGGGGAGGAATGGAAGGAATCATAATTCCTGGCACTAATGTGCAGATTGCCTCACACAGCTCTGCAAAATGCTTGGAAATGCCTGGCAGAGAGCAAGTAAATGCTTGATAATTTCATTAAGGATTAAAAGTATGGAGCACTAGAATTGGAAGATGATTTACTGAACCTCACTGACTCCAACATTTTGAAGAGCAGGAAAGCAAAGAATGAAATGCTAAGTTTCTTGCCAGAGTTGATGCAAACAGAAAATAACCTTCCAAAATGTTTCAGTGGACTTTAACAACACAAAACACAGTGTTGTGCAAGAAGCCTCAGCAGTGGTCAGACTCTCTGAGTTCTAGTCTTTGGGTCTTGTACAAATTCCTTAATCTGTCGATTTCCCTGGCTGATAAATGTGAGAAGTGGGAAAGATTATCTCAAAGCATTGCCAGCTCCAAACTCTCACAGTGCGATTCCTGGAGAATGGGAGTACGATTTACACTAAAGCTTTGTGTTTACTGCAGTGCAAAGGACTCAGTGGGAGCTCAGGACACAACAGAAGAAAACAGAAAAAGGCTGTTTTTGCCCAAGGAAAAGCAGTAGGAACAGAGGGATTTTTGAGTTCAGAGAAAGGAAAAAACCAGAATCTGAGCAGAGGGTGATGGAATACAGAAGCACCTCCTGGATGACTCTCTCCGTGTGTGCCCAGAGCTCAAATTTCCACCTATTTTATTTTCTTTTAAGATTAACAAGCATATGGAGTATGGCAGGGATGGGGTGCTGAGCAGGCTCACTACCAGCTATTCACAGCTTGGTGCCTAATTCAGGAAAATGATTTGCAGAAAATAACTTACACTAAAGCAGTGTGTTGGAATAGGAGGAGGAGGAGAGGGAGGACAGTTTCTATACTTAAATCAGGTTATTCAGTATATTTAGCATGAGAACATGCAAATATGTGTAGGTTAGAAGCGATGTTACTTATTTACCTGTAGTTATCCTGTTTGATCTTATCCCTCAAGAGTGGAAAGGGTTTCAATTTTGTACTATAGATTCAGGAATCTTCAGGGGAACTTACCTGCTCAGCATAGTTTTTTTCTGTTATGCCTCCCAGTGGATCTCAAAAGTGCAATTATTACTGTAAAACAGTAATCCTAAATATTAGTGTTTACTCAAGCTGGGGACCACGTTTAGCTAATTTTCATGCAGGAAAATATGGTTTAAATATGTAGCTGTCATTTTTATTGATACTTTATTTAAATGTGTTGTAAACTACTCACTACACCAGTAACTATATATCTATATATCTATACATGTGCTCTGGAGAACTAATGAGTTGTGGAGAGAAGATAACTAAAGGCAAAGATAGCAGTTTCAGTCTAAGTCTCATAAGAATTTAAGGTCAATGCATCCTAGTCTTTACTCTGTGTTTTGAGGCAATCAATGCATTTTTTGAAACTGGAGTTTTTCCTGCACTGACTTAGATTTTTAACACTCTCTCCCTGTTTTCATTTAACTTACTCAACTTGGTAATTTCGAATAAAAGTTTTTATTATTTTTAAAATCCTATGTTTGTCATTTCATCATCTCTAATTAAAACCAGTTAAGATTCTATCATTTCCTGGTCATTTTTAGATAGCAAATAACTCCCACCAATCTTGTCCATTTGAAAATTTCATTTTCTTCTCCAGTTTGCCATATACCCCAATGCCACTGCCTCATTCTCCAGCGCTAACCAAGCTTTAAGTTGGAAGACTTTCAGTGTATAGAAGATGCATTTTGTTGTTTAACTCTTCTTTTTCTTCTGAATCTAATTTCTTCTGGCTTTAGGGTGGAAAGAAAAGTGACCTTAACATTTAATCAGACAAAAAATATTTGCAATACACTTTTCATGAGCTCATATGTTCCAAGGCTCACTTTCAAGATTGGTTTATTTGTGATTACCTTGTGTGAGTTCTATGGACAGCCTTGTAGGACCTCCTCACCAAGAGATCTGGATTTGACATATCCTCTATGTACTCAAAAAGTAGTTCACATACAGTTGCCTCCCATAAGTTTGTCTGAACTTTGAAAAACTCATTTATCCTTGCCTTGTGAAACACTTAGAGTGCAAGAGTACAGATTCATCTTTGCTACCACTTCTGTTCATTCTGGTCTTAGCTCAGTGAAAACCAGTAAGTTCTCTTTCTGAGTAGAAACTAACCTGAGAAGGAGATGACAGTGTCCCATTCTTATACACACTTGACCCAATATAAGTGACTCTCTTTGAGCTTCCCTTCTTATTGAACTCTGCAAAGATATGTGGCCATAATGAAACTGCTCTGTCCCTATCTGGAATGATGATTCATGGCTCTCAGACTCTTATGTTCAAATATATATGGAGAATCAGCAGAGGAATGATGTTTTGTGTAACAACCAATCACTCCACTTCCTAATAAGCACTGAAGAGCTACCTGTGTTTCAGTAGCTTTTTTGTTTGGTTTTGTTTTGAGGGATTCTTAGAATACAGAGCATCTATTGTCTCTTCTTTAATCCTAGGTCTTGGTAGCTTCTTCTAGAGAAGCAAGGGAAAGTGCTCTACAATCAACTACTGCAGGTGCTTCCTCATTCAAAGTCATTGGTTCTCATTCATCAGATCCATCTTCTAGCTATTGCCATTGAACCAGACCTCTTGATAGTCAAGAGCATCTACGTGCACTGCCTGCCTTACTGCCCTTAGCCATTGCACTCTTTGTTTGGTTTTATGTTATGTAAGCCTGGAAAACTTGCCATTGCCCTATTGCGTTCATTAGTATAACATTTTCACGCAGAGAGAATCTCTCATCACATGCATAGAAACTTGGCTGGATGAAGCAACACATGGTCCATAGGCCTATTCATATTTCTAAGTGAGTCAAAAAGTATGTTCATCATAATAAAACAGCAATAATTTCAGCAATATAATAGAATATACATGTTCAAATGAGCTGAATCAAATTATTTTTTAAATACCTCCCAGAACTTTTTATGATCCATTGGGGAAAAAAAAAGCTATTTTTATTGCTTTCATCTTTTTTTTTTAATCTGAAAAATTAGACTCAAATTAATCACTCTTCTAATTCATTGGACTTGGTTCCACATGATTTTTGTTTATTTTCATTAATTAAGTTTGCCCCAAATTATCCTCAGGGCTACTGCTGAAGACGTTTAAAAATATGCTCCATATTCTAAAGATAATTAAACAAGTAATAACAAAATCAAAGAAAAAATGTGAAATTGGGCCTATTTATCAATTTTTATGATGACAACAAGAAACAACCCCAAAGCTTCAGTGGTTTACAGGAGCCAAGATCTATTTCACAGCCACGTGGCCCTCAGGCTGAAACCCTGCTGCTCTGCTTGGCTCTGCCTGGCTCTGATCATCAAAGCTCACCTCTGCTCTGCGTGGTCCTCTCATGCCAGGACAGCACTTAGCTGTCCTCATGGCCCCAAACAGAGGAAGAGGAGGTCGAACCAAGCCTTGATGACACATTTAAAGCATCTGCAGGGCCATGAGTGTACATCTAGTCCTGTTCTACTCAACAAGGCAAATCCCATAGTCAAATTGAAATAGGCTGGAAAAGCATATCCTGCCTACATGAATGCACTGGAAATCACTTGGCAAAGAGTATGGGAGGTCATATTTTCAGAAGGGAAAGTATAAAGTTGGAAAAAGCAATTAAATCTAGCATAGAGTTTGGGCCCAGTGGGAATGTGAAAGCTATGAACATATAATATTCCAAAGAGATTACTTTGGAGATGGTATTAATTATTAGCTGTGTGAATTATGATGTGCATATAACATCATCAGTTACATGCCTCATGGGCCCTTCTCTTATATTTACATATTCTAAGAATGTATACAATCTCTAGAGTGTAGACTTAGTTGTTTTGTATTTATTCCTTTTGTAAATAGTTTTATATTTGAGCTGCTATAAAGTGGTTGATAAATATTGCAAAATAAAAATTGATTAGTAATCACATATCTGCCTTGGCTCATATAATGCTCCTGATATGCAAAATTCAACAGAAGTAATGAACAAATCATGATTACCTTTATAAGGAACATACAATGTATCAACTTCCTCATTTAAGGGAGATATTAAATCCCTAAGCCATTTAGGAGTAAAGTTACTAATGCTAAGAGACATATGCTATTTATTTAATTACACTATTGAAATCTTAAAATTGAATCTATATTGAGCATTGGATTTCATCCTTTATCTGTCCCAAGGTTCTAAGTGCACTTGCAGAAGTTCCATTCTAGAATCCTCTTGTCTTCACGAAACATTGGTCTCCTGTTTCGCACGCCTTGACCCACATAAAAGAGGAAATGGGAAAAGGAAATCCTGGAGTGACCAGAAATCACTCCTCTTCATTGTGTGGCTCAGTTCTTTCCTGCTACCAGATGTTGTTTGTCCTCTTCACCCACATGAAATTCACAAGTGTTAGAAATCTAATGCAGAATCTACAGTGTGGGATATTGCACTGTTGAGAACTAAAATTAAGAGCAAGACTGAAGGGATTTATGAAGAAAAGAGAGCTAGGATGGTGTGATTACTCTGCTCTGTCCTGCTGGTAAATTGATGAAATACAAAATATCTAGACTACTGTTGGGGCTCTCACAAGTCAATCAAATATCCAGAAGCAACAATATGCACAGAAAAATGTAAAAAATCTGTAATTTCCAAGGAAAATCTCCATTTCATGCTAGCTGAGACTTGTGACAATCTTAGGTGTCTCCAAATCCACCACAATCCACTTAATTTATGCAAATATGTTCATGAGAATTGTGCTCAGCCATGAGTTCTGTTTTCTTCACTCATGCTTTCTATTAGACCTGACACTATCGTAGTTTTTAATCATCAAGATTTTATGCTTTTGTTTTTATTTTAATGTTGCCATTGCTAGCAGTCTGTAAGGCACTGTGGCAAGTGTACAAAATA
>RJWM01022240.1:0-34019 GCA_004363535.1 Dasyprocta punctata | reverse complement strand
ACCAACTCTTTGATTCATTAATTCTTTGTATTGTTTTCTTAGTTTCAATTGCATTAATTTCTGCTCTAATCTTAATAATTTCCTCCCTTCTTTGGGCTTTGGACTTGACTTGCTCTTCTTTTTCTAGAAGTTTGAGGTGCAGCATTAGGTTGTTTATGTGTGTTCTTTCCATTTTTCTGATATGAGAGTTTAGTGCTATTAATTTCCCTCTGAGGACTGCTTTCATTGTATCCCACAGGTTCCGGTAGTTTGTATTTGCATTTTCATTCAATTGTAGGTATTGTTTAATTTCTTCTTTAACCTCTTCTGTGACTCATTGGTTATTTAGGAGGGTGGTATTTAATTTCCATTTGTTTATGCGGTTCTGGAAGGTTTTTTTTGTCATTCATTTCCAATTTTACTGCACTGTGGTCAGATAATGTGCATGGAATTATTTCAGTTCATTTGTATTTATTTAAGCTTGTTTTGTGGACCAGTATATGATCTATTTTCGAGAATGACCCATGTGCAGCTGAGAAGAATGTGTATTCTGATGTTGATGGGTGGAATACTCGGTATACATCTACTAGGTCCATTTGTTCACAAGCTTGATTCAGTTCTGCTATCTCTTTGTTGATTTTTTGTTTGGTTGATCTATCTCTCTGTGACAATGGGGTATTAAGGTCCCCTGTTATAACTGTATTATTGTTTATTTGGTTTTTCATGTCTATTAAGAAGTGTCTTACATAGTTGGGTGCTCCCATATTCAGTGCATATATATTTATGATTGTAATCTCTTCCTCTTGAAGTTTTCCCCTCACAAGTATGTAGTGACCTTCTTTATCTCTTTTGATCATTCTCGGTTTGAAGTTTGCATTGTCTGCAAACATAATAGCTACCCCTGCTTTTTTCTGGGTTCCTGTTGCATGGAGTATTGTTTTCTAGCCTTTGATTTTTAGTCTGTGAATTTCCTTTTGAGTGAAATGTGTTTCTTGTACACAGCATATTGTTGGATTTTGTTTCTTAGCCCGCTCTGCTAGTGTGTTTCTTTTTATTGGTGAGTTGAGACCATTTACATTGATTGATATAACTGACACGTACCAGCTCATCCCTTTCATGATATCTTTCTGTTGTTGGTTTTCTACATTTTCATTTTAATTACTTGCCCTGCTTAGTGGTTTCCTTTTGTTGTTGTTCTTAAGCCTGTGGCTATCTTTGTCTCTTTCTAGAGTGTCTTTCAGTACTCTCTGTAGTGTTGGTTTGGTGGCCATAAATTTCTTCAATTCTTCTTTGTCATGAAAGTATCTTATTTCTCCATCAATTTTTAAGGATAGTTTTGCAGGGTACATCAATCGGGGTTGAACGTTGTTTTCTTTCAGGGTTTGAAATACTTCACTCCAAGCTCTTCTTAACTTAAAGGTTTGTGTTGAGAAGTCTGCCATGATTCTGATAAGCTTTCCTTCATAGGTGATCTGTTTTTTTTCTCTGACAGCTTTTAGTATTTTGTTCTTGTGCTGTATTTCTGATACCTTTATTATTATATGTCTGGGCGAGGATTTATTTTGGTTGTGGTTAATTGGGGTTCTGTATGCCTCAGTTACCGGTATTTCAGATTCTCTTCCCATGTTTGGAAAGTTTTCTGCTATTATTTCTGTGAATAATCTTCGCAGGTCATTAGTATTGACTCCTGTAAATTAAGTCACAGATACCCATGAGCCCCCAGAGTGAGCCTTTGATTCAGTCTGACTCCTGTGCAACTGTTCCCCACCTTGTGTAAATACTACACAATTCTGCTAATTGTTCTAAAAATTTTGTTAAGTGTTATTCAGTTTAGTCATTATATTTTGTCATTCAAACTTGGAAAATGGACATTTTATTCTTCACCCTATTTGTGTCAAGTCCCAGGAAACATAAAAGAATCGTTGCTTTAGCTAGAAAAATAGATCAAATATTGTTCAGATCAATATTTTCTGGGAAAAATTTTTCACTGTTTCTTAAGATTGTCAAAAATTATAATAGTTTTATGTGAGTCCTAACCCTTAAATTGAATTCTATTTGGTCTAATTTAGTCGCATACCAGAGAAAGAATATGATCCTGTAGTAGAAAGAATGACAAAGATAGAAAAAATTTGGAAACAGAGTATATAATAAAAATAATAGTACCAAATTGCATAGCTATAGTAATCTATGTTAAATAACTATCTGCTATCACATTTATTTTAACATCATAAATTATATGATCATTAATTCCTAAAAGAGACTACTGTGTTAAATGAACACTTCAAAGCATATTTTGAAAACATACATATTAAAATTTATCACATGTCTATAGATTCATGAACCATCCACCAATAGGTACCAGCTGCATCACTAGGAAAAGAAGGACTTTATTTTTCATGCTATGGGGTAGACATGTTGGCTGCTCTTGCAGTCTCCACTGAGGGTGCACAGATTCTAGACTTGCTGCACTAAAAGCACTTGTGATATCTCTGCCTCCCTATCTGTATCTTCCCAATTCTTTCTACAACTCTTAGCAGTTTCCCAGGTGGTATTATCTGGACCATCATTTCATTTAAGAGTGAATCCATCTTCAGGGGCCTCAACTGTGCACCCCAATGTCTTCCCTGCATTTTAGCATGGAGTGTGAGTCTCCCTGATGCTTCTATGAATATCTATCCTCTTGGTGAAAGAATCTCTAACCCTATAGCAGCCTTTGAGAACTGTAGTCTTTCAGGATCCAGATGCAATTAGGTGATGCTGATATGTATGTTGGGGCTCAAGAAGATCACAGGTAGCAAGACTTTAGAAATGTAATGAATGAGTTTAGGTGAAAATAGTAAAAGTGCAAAAGTAAAAATTGGAGAAACTCAGGAGTCATGTAGCACACTATGTAGAATGTCATGCAGAACAAAAGAGAGAGCTGCACTTTCAGATGTGGAAGACCAAATCCCTGATGTTAGAGCACTACATGGAATTAATAGGGCAAAGTCTTCGCAGGTGAGGGCCACAGAAAGCTTAGGTGCAGATAACAGCACTGGCTCATAGTCCGTATGCTCCATCCTTACAATTCATGACCACAATACTAGTTTTCCTTTGCATTGCTTTATGGATTAATACTATACTTCTTTACCTCTCTAACTTGGAATATTGATCTTTTATTATGCTAATGTCTTCAAAGACTGAAGCAATTAAATAATATGCAGAGGTATCAAATTGAAGAAGTCAGCAAACTATATTGTGGTTTCTGAAGCGGTGATATATCTAGAAAATCATCCTTTTGTTGGAAACATAACAATAAGAGCTTGTCATGAATCATGAAGAGAGAAACAGAGCCCTCTACTTACAGGAAAGCAGAGGAATTCTCTCCTGTTGCCCTCAGGGAGAACCAATAGTCTCTGCAGTCAAATAAGTGCTCTGCTAGTTTGATCATGGAACCTGGGAACTGCGGGACTGTGCATAGCTATGAGCCCTTGAGGATTTGCATATAAAGAGCACAGACCATCTTTTGGAGATCTCTCCACCTCTTTTCATTCTCTCTCTCTCTCTCACACACACACTCTCTGACGCTAAGAGAATCATCGCAGTTAACCAACAACATTATCAGCGTTAGACTCACCAAGACATAGGCTGTTTCGTAAATTCAAACAGAAGACTGTACCCTCACAGAGCTTTCATTTAATTCTAGTGTTCAGTAAAAAGTAACATTGCTTCAGGCATATTCTTCCCTCCATGAGACTCCTCCCCTGGAGCACTTCCATTGATCATGGCCAGTGAGACAGTGGGTTTCCATGTCCCTTCTGTGTCTCCTCATCCTCTGGTAGGGACAGCATCTGAGAGAGACACAATAAATTAGTGCAGTTGAAGACTCGAGTTTCCTCAAAGCATAAACATAAATATAATCTCATTCATGCCCAGTCATTCCTTGGCCTATATTTTAATCCAGGGCACTCAACTTCAGTTTACTATGCTCCTGAAACTTGAAACCACCCAACATACAAGTCAGAGACCAGAATTCATGCTCTGTTGTCATAAACTACAACAAAATAGACTGTGATCATAGCAGGACACTTTTTACTATGTTTAATAGTTATATCTAATGAAGATCACTTTTTGATTTCTTGCGCATCCATTTTATATTACAAAGTTTTTCTGGCCAAAGGGATGGGTAAATCACTTTTATTTTGTCCTTCAGGTCTGTAGAAACTACCACTTGTATCTTTTGCCTACTCTTTCTGTACTCCGTAGCACATGTATTTCACATTTTTGTGTTAACACAGATCCTATCTTTATTACCTACATAAAGAAATGTTGGTTTGATTAAGGAATCTTACGATACATCTGGAAAAGATGATATTAAAGGCATCGAGTAGCATTTATGTATAAGAAGGAAGTCAGGTGACCCACCATGGGCACAAATGACACCAAGACTATTCTGCAAAGACCAGCAGTTTTGCTTTTCCTGTCCCAGCACTGGCTTCCTCCCTTTGCTGCTTCATCAGGGATCTGAAACCTAGAGAATAAATTAAAGACCTGGTAACATCAGGCTGTAAGTTTTACTGTGACGTGTTCTTTGCGATCTTGAGTAGCCCTTTATAGAAACCTAAGTGCAAAACATATTACAAATGCAGGCCTAGATTAAATTTTGAAAAATTCCACCCCCCCCAATGTTTTTTGTATCAAAATATCCTCCAGGGCGAAATCTGCTTTCCATTGGGAAATCTGTCTTCCTTGACTGATCTGGCAACACTGGTGCTGTGGGCCCTGGGTCTGAGTTGAGTTACTGAGATGAGCCAGTCCCACAGCTAGGCCCAGCCCTGCTGATTTACATGTGTCTAGAGCACAGCCCCCTGCCCTCAAGATTCCTTAATAGACCAGTTACACCCTGAGCAGGAGTCTTTCCCAGTCGAGACACAGTGCAGACATGGGGATCTCCAGTCAGCTTCTGGGGCTCCTGCTGCTCTGGATCCCAGGTATGGAAGGAGAACAATGGAAATTTTCTCAGCCTAACTTAGCCAGTGCTGTCTGATTCTTCAGAAATGTTCCATTATTGTGTGTAATTGTGTGAATGTTTGCTTTTTTGTTTCCAATGTTAGGTACCAGATGTGACATCCAGATTACCCAGTCTCCTTCCTCCATATCTGCGTCTGTCGGAGAAAGAGTCACCATCAGTTGCACAGCAAGTCAGAGCATAAACAACTGGCTAGCTTGGTATCAAAAGAAACCAGGGAAACCTCCTAAACCCCTGATCTACAAAGCAAGCAACCTGAAATCGGGGGTCTCCTCTCGGTTCAGTGGCAGTGGATCTGGGACAGAATACACTCTCACTATCAGCAGCCTGCAGATTGAAGATGTTGCAACTTATTACTGTCAACATTATGCTAGTTCCCCTCCCACAGTGATACAGGCCATGACATAAACCCCAAAGAAGCAGAAGTGTGAGGCTGGGCTTCACCATCTGGTCTTTGATTATCTCAAAATACTGCGAGTGTTCCTCAGCTGTATCCAACTTTGAAGGTACTGAGAGGTCTCGGTGGAAGGGACCAAGAAGCTCCTTTGTACCACAGGTTTCTCTCCTCTTTCTCATCTGCAACATCAGAGACCTCACAAACCTCTCTGATATAATAAAAGGCACAGATTTTACTGCTGAATACTTTGGATGATGATGTCATTTGGAAGGGAAAGAGCAAAAGAAAAGTCATGGTAGATATTCAAAGCAAAAGTTATCTTTGTAGGGAAAGAATCTAAGCCATAGCTTTTAAAGGATCTGGGGTTCGTTGCTAGCAAAGTAGTGATGGAGTCGAGGGATTGTCTCTTATTCTCCCAGAGTCCAGAATCTTCTGCCACTAAACGTACAGGCTATCTTATCCTGTGGTCCACAGTCCACATCAGAAATCCTAGGCATAGTGTGTGGATGCTGACAGTTGACTGCAGAGTTCACTTGTTGATTCTCCAGTCCCTTCTGCCCATGTGTCCGTCTGTGAGTGCCAATACATACTGTGTCATCCTTGTCTGAATTCCAAATCTCATGGGAGGCCCTCTCACTGATGAAAGCTACAGTAAAGAATGGAAGCAAAAAGAATTCTGAGAAACATGCTTCCCAAGATCAGATTGATAGGAAAAATAGGAACAGAAGAAAAACATGAAGTAATAGGCACAAGCAGTGATTTCAAGAATGATTTCCGGTAGCACAGGAAATAATAGCAAGAATCAACTTATGGAATTGCATTAAATTTAAATGCTTCTACACAGTACCAGAAAGAGCAGAGTAAAGATTCAGTGTGCAGAATGGGCACAAAGCTCTGCTAGCTAATCTTTCAATAGAGGGATAATATTAAGAATATAAAAAGAACTCAAGAACATAACACAAACCCCTCTGCCAAGAATACAAACACCAAATGAGGTAAGGGAAACATATTTATCAGAAGAAAAACTAAAAGTCCTGTAAGTTTAAGAGAAACATGTTCAATATATTTATCCATCATGGAAATTCAAGTCAAAACTGTATTGGGATTCAACTTCATCCCAGGCACAATGGCTATTGTCAATTTTCCAAAAAATAACAAATACTGGTGAAGATTAGGGCACTTCTACATGATTAATAGACTGTAGATTGATCCCATTTAGTTGATTACCTTTTTGCATGTTTACTGATCATCTTTTTGAAAAATTTCTGATCATTACTTTTTTTCTTACTGATCTACACTGTTTTATAAATGGCTTGTGAGAAGACCTTTGTTGATCCTATGTGTTGCAAATATGCCCACTCACCATATATTTTACCTTAGTGGTCTTTAGGTAGGCTCCTTCTGCTTTGATTCTTTCCCACCAACTATCTTATATATGGTTAACACACTTGCATTACTTTCCTAGAACACACAACAAAATAGTACACCATGGCATTCCAACCTAACCAGAGAAACTGGCAGAGAGGCGTCCTTTTGCACTGTGCCAGCTACTCAGCATGAAGAGAGTCATGGGAAACTGGGGTAATCATAGTATGTTAGGCAGAAAAATCATTGTGATAAGAGATCGTGATTAACTGGAAAGATATCTCAGGGGATGTGATCCCTATAGAAGGTTTGAAAAGCGATCTTGTGCTTTCATTTATATTTCGAAGAAATGAGCCAGAGAATAGAGTGTGATTTTGTACAAAAGGGCTTTTTATTGGCGCATAAACACAGCTCTATTCAAGTTTTATTTTTTTTCCTAAAATTCATGTAGTGCTTACTGGAAGATGTATATAATGCAACTGCACTGAACTTCCTCTAGGAAGAAAGCCTATTTCATCCTCCCAAATAGTTTAACCCTTGAGGATCTCTTCAGTTAACCTTTGTCTCCTTGAACAGCAGGTTACAATGATTTTTTTTTTCATAATAGTCTCGAGTTTGGTTTCACTTCCTCTTTTTAGCAGTAAATGGTATACCTTACAACAGAAATGGAAACCATCAAGTGTTTCACTTGAATTGTAAAAAAAAGCAAATAAATTTATTTATTTTAAAACTTCATAGACTTTCTTAGTTTTCATTTAAAAATTACAACTTATGCTGGTGTATGGAAATCGTGGAAATGTACTGTTGACCTCTGTAAACTATTTCAAGACTCCTAAACTTCTTCTCATTTGGAAACCACCAAGAAACTTTTTGGCCCAATGGACTAGCCTAGGTCTAGCTGAGTGTGAGGGCACAGAGCTGCAATCCCAGCACCTCGGGAGACTGAGGCAGAAGAATCACAGTATGAGCCCAACCTGGGCAACTTAGTGAAATAGTCTAAACCTGTCTCAAAATATCCCTAGTAACACGCACGCACACACACACACACACACACACACACACACATACACACACGCATACACACACACACACACACTGAATAAATGAATAGATAAAATATGCTAAAGAAAGACCAGTGTCTAAGTAGCAAAAATCTTCAGAGTCAGTTCCCATTGAGACTGGTGGATCACTTAGATGATCAGCTGTGTTTCACCAGGAGCAGGTAAAGAGCATTTTAGGTGCTTGATACACTTATTTCACAGCAGGACTCTGAGAGACAGGCTTGAGTGCTAGGATCCTGGTGATCCAATCTCCCTGTGTCAGTGGCACAGAAGACCCAGCCCAGATCTCAAAAACTCCCCAGAACACTCACAGAGGCCCCAGGCCACAGCACAACACACACTGGGCGCTGTAGTGTCTGGTGGTTCCAGGGTCTCGCTATACCAGTAAAAGAATCAGATGGGACAATTGATGAAGTGAAAAATGCAATGTTTATTTAAAATAAAGAAAGAAGATGGAAAAGAAGTGAAGAAAAAGTGAAGCATGGAAAGAAGTAGAAGAAAACAATGGGAAAATATGCTTGGCATCCCAGACACATCACTGCAAGATCAAGAGGGCAGCAGTCCCCTGAATTAGTGGTGCCTGTATTTTACATCCCTTTCTGACATCAGATCCTGGCTGTGATTTGAAGACCCTCCATGACTGATAGGTCATGCTCTAATGTTCAACCTCCTTGCCACGCCATAATCAATCACCTCCCTCAGTGGGGAATTACCCCAGAGGCTCAATACAAAGACCACAGCACAGGTGCCACACAAGCTTTTGTCCTTTCATGGCTTTACCTCCCTGAATCTGCAGCCTGGGGCACCTAGAGTTTTGTAGTGACAGCCTGGGGACCTGCAAGTGTGTTAATTTTGCTTTCTGTGAATCAGGGTCCCATGGAAAGCCAGAGACAATTTCCTCTAAGAAAAAGCTGTCATGCTTTCCACAGATTTATTCAGGGTGTCAGCCCATCAAAAAAGGCTTAGAAACTACAAGAAAGGAGCAAAATGAGAGAATTTTGTCATAATTTGGATTCTGTACACCTTTTTGTATTTGTTAGGGCCACTTAATTCCACTGTGATACATAGTCAACAAAAAATGCAATAAAAATAATTTCAGCATTCTCAAAAGAAGGACTGATGTTGGCATAAACTCTGCAGTTCTGCACATGGGAACATGGTCAGCAACTCTGTAGATTCACTGAGTTCTGGGGCAGACCTGTTAGTTTTCCATAATTGCTGCTCATGAGACAAGTAACAGACCTGGTAGCGAGGTTTCCCCAATCCTCTGGGCATTCGTTCCACAGTCCAGTATCTTAGCCTCAGAATCAATGTCCCACTCAGGAGATCTGCACCACAGCTCTGCAAGGCTTCTCTGCACAGGCTGGTGCAGAAAGCAGCTCCTTGTTTACCTCATCCCATCTTTCCCATCTGTACATCTCCCATCCTCTTGTAGGAAGCCAAACATCCTTGGCTCCAATGCAGAAGATTTGGGAGTTTCTGTCTCTTGTAAAACTGCTAATCATATCCTAGTCTCTGAGGAAGAAGCAGCTGAACCCTGAGAAGCTGATGGGGTTTTTGTTGCAGTCTGTAGCACTGTGTGAGTGGATAGTTCTGATACTGCTGACAGTAATAGGTTGCAACATCTTCAGCCTCCACATTGCTGATTGTGAGAGAGTAAGAAGTCCCAGACCCACTTCCACTGAAGCGAGCTGGGACTCCCGAGGTCAGGTTTGATGTTTGATAAACCAGGAGTTTTGGGGAGGCTCCTGGCTTTTGTTGGTACCAGTAAAAGTGGTTAGTGCTTACACTGGCGCTGGCTGTACAGGTGATGGTGACCTTCTGCCCTGGGGAAGCAGCCAGGGATGCCGGAGACTGGGTGAGCACAATTTGTCCGTTGGACACTATTTTCATGGAGGAGAGATGAAATGAGAGGATAGAAGTTAGTACAGATAGGGACATTGGAAAGTCATGTCACACTATACCCAGAAAGGTAATCAAAAACCTGCCTTAATCTCAATTTCTATAGCAAAATGAATGTTGTTTTGAGTTTCCTTTTTTTGTTACCTGTGACACTCAGCAGTAGGAAGGTAAGAATTTGAGCCTGAAAATCCATTGTGTTTTCTGATCTCTTCCTCAGGCTAAACAGATCTCTTAAAATCATCCCTTAAAAAGAACTCTGAATATTTTGTGCTTTCTAACCCAGCGATATGCAAATCAGCAGGGTGCAGGTGCTCCCTGGCTTACACACCCACGTGGTACTTCAGCATTTTTATAAAAATTAGAAGTTGCTATAGGAGATGGACGTGTTCATTCTTCTTTTCTGAAGTGACATTTGTTGATTAGAACATTACATGATTATGTGATGATGCTACTTTGACCAGACTAGCAAGAAAAGTTCGACTGGACAGCAGGTAAGGTATTTTCTCTGAATACAAAGCTGGCAAGGATGATTACTTGAAATGTCTATCAGAAAATCTCAGCCCCAAAAGATCTACCTACTGTTCCCTAGGACTTGTTCACTGGAGACTTTGCTCATCTTTGAAATGTGCTGTTAACCACATATTATTTTATTCAAAAAAATGAGGACTGTTTCTTCTAGCGTCCTGTGACTCAGTATAAGTTATAGTGATTTCTGTGTGTTTTTGTGCATACTAAACCCCACAAGTCCATTCTGTGTGACATTAGAGGGTCGAACACAAGATTGTGAACACTCATAGCACCTTAGTGTGGGTTTTCTCTGGGTCCCATTTACGTCAGTTACTATTGGCTGCTGTAAGAAAATACTAAAAATCGTTCCTTTGAAAAGTAAACTGTTTTCTCCAACTCAGGTGTCCAGTGCTCCGAACAAGCGTCACTGAGCCAACATGCAGGTGTTGGAAGTGGGGCGTCCTGCAGAGATCTTAGGGCAGATTGCACTGTGTCCCTCTCCCAGCTTCTCAGGTTGCAGCTCTCTTTGGCTGTACTTATACCTCTAGGCTTCTGTCTCTGTTTCCAGTCCTTCCTGTCTTCCTTGTGTGTTCACTCTCCCTCTAGCTCTGTCTTATCAGAAAACTGAGACTACATTTAGGTTCCATTCTGTTAATCCAGCACACTCTCTTCATTTAATTGTCCTTACTCAATGTCTACAATGGAACCTCTCCTACAAAATACTGATATAGGGGAAAGACACTCCCAACCTACTAGATGTCCAGTATGACTTCATGTTCTCTAAAATCGAAGAATTAATTTTAGGTACAACGGAGGTCAAGAGCAGAATATTTTTAATGAAAGAAAGAAAGCTTCTGTCCGAGAGAGAGAGAGAGAAACAGAATGGGTCTCCAGTGGATTGCCAAGGATTCCGCCTTTTCCAGGGATTTTTATAAAGCAAAACAGCAAGGTGAGGCGGGTCTATGGTGGGGAAAAATAGGAACTGCAAGTCAGGTGGGCATGGGGGGGCGGGACAGAACTATGGTCAACAAAGAAGATTATCTGTGTAATTGCTCAGGTAAAATTGTTTAAACTGGGATCAAATGGGGAAGCCAGTCACATAGCAAGATGGCACAAACACAGGTTAGGGTCTTTGCTGGTGAGGAGTTGGGTTAATGCCTCAATCTGGCTTCTTCAAAGTGATTGATACCTATCTAGAATACCAGTCCCTGATGTTTATACTTAGGGTGTGGTTGCATCTGTTTTTCCTTTTGTGTTGAGATCTGACCCACATCCACACATGTCTGTCTCCTCCAAGGATACAAGATATTTGGTCTTCCACACTGGCTCATTTGAGGGCCCATCCCTTGTGGCCCCTGGGGTTCAAGAGGCGCTCTGGGCCGCGTTGAGGGCGGACACGTGGGTGTGAGGAGCCAGAGCCCCTCCCCTCTCTCGGGTCGGAGGAGGCCGGCCCTCCCCGTCAAAGGCCGCCCTCCGTGGATCGGGCCCTCCCCCAGGACGCTCCCGTTTCCCCACCTCCCTTAGCTCCCGCCCCTAGCCGCCACCCCTGATCCCCGCCCATACAGTATATAGGCTTCTACATTTCCGCAATAAAACGGATCTGCGCCATCAGCCTGGCCTCCGCGTTATCAACGCGTCGGTCTTGCCTGGTGTGAGGCCCAACTGCCCCCAATCCCTGTCTGACTGCCTATAACATTTCCTACTAACTTAGCTGCCTATAACAACATCATTCACAGTCTCTATGGGCTTGGGCCCCTGAAAACTTTACTCAGTCTATGAAAATATCACAGTGTCACCACTGTGCAAACATTCACCCCAATATTGCTATCCATCGACTCTTCTCTCTTTCTTTTTTCTATATTTTTAAAGGTGGTTAATTATTTTATATCACATTTTTATTTTTAAAATTTTGTTTTTAGTAGTACCTCTTCATGATACATAGTGATTACATTCATCATCAGAAGTTAGTACAGCGTATAACACATCTCACGCGTTTTGTACTTCCCCTACTCCTCAGCCCCTTCCAAGTCCCTCCATGTCTTGGCAGGCTGCACAATGGTCCCAGAACACTTACTTCACTTCTTAAAAGTGTTTGATGCCAACTCTGTCTAAGAAGAAAGGCTCATGTAGAAGGGTCTTGCATGGTTATTTGAGCACATCTACTGTCACCATTCCCATGCAGAGCTGCCAAAGTCACAGCCAAAGGGGCTTCACAGCCATCTGGGCAGAAGCTGCCTTCCGGAGAACAGCCGCAGGCTCTGTAGCTCTTGATCTTTCACCATACCCAATGCCCTCAGGCCACAAGGAGAGCACAAGCAGACACTGGCTCTATGAAGACCTGCCTCAGTCTCCCATTTACTCTGTTCCCTCACCATGGACAGTACGTTTGGTGAGGGGTGAATGAGAGAACTAAATTATCCAAAGGATGAAAATGGCCATCATGTAAATTGCATCATTCTCAGTTAAATTTGTGAGACATTTTGAAATGTTCTTCAACTTTTTGGAAGATAATTGATTTTGTGGCGAAGTTTTTGCCAAAAAGAAATTTTTATATTTTGCTACAAAGATGAAAGAAATTCCTAGAACATGAATACTATGGTCACTTTGAATAAACTTCCTATTTAGTAGAGATTCCTAAGTTTATAAATATCGATCCTGTGATATCTGGTTAAAATGCAGCTCTGCATTCAAAGCTTTCTCACACAGGTGGTTGCTTTGTGTTTCTAATGCTACCTGTGATATAGATGTTACTGCTGCCTTCTGGATAAATTTTGAACAGAAAAATGTTTGCGTATTAAGGAAAAGGAAGGTTTTATCAAATTTATTGAGCAAATATACTTGTTTTAATTAATAGTTTGCTACATATGTATCCATAATTCTATTGTTTTTAGTATAATGAATTTTTGTGCTAAGATTCCAGACTTCCTGATAATGCTGGAAAGAGAGCTGACTCATATTATGGGTTCACTGCTTAATAACAGTATTCTGAGAGTTCAATCAATAGGAACCACACTGGCCTCTCTGTCATCAGCTCTCCGTCATCACTGTCAATTAGGGAAGCACATTTCTCAGAATGCATTTCTCTTTCACATTTCTAGAAGTATTGATCAATTATGGAACTTCCTATGAGATTCGGAAGACAGAAAAGAAGGATCTAACATCCCCTAGCAGCTGGAGGCAGGTGTACGGAGAGGGATAAGGACTAGGGAGAGTATCAGGGAATTAGGTTGAGCAGGTGGCATCAGGACCACAACTCTAGGCTTCATGGACAAGTGTGAGGGCCACAGGATGTGGAACCTATGGATAAGGGCAAAGGACCATAGGGGACACCAGAGAACCCCTAATTCTACTATCAACTGTCTAGAGTACCATATCCTCTAAGCTATTTAAATGCTGTAGTTCACCCTTAAATTCCCTGTGTTAAAATTAATCCCTAGTTTGATTATGTATAATGACCTGTGTTTCATAGACTCCAGTGGCCTCCATTTCATGATTCTAACAGATGCTGCCACCCAGATGTCTCAAGAATAAGAGACTCAGTTGCTATTAAAATCAGCAGCAGCACTGTCATGTTTCCCCTGCCAGGGCTAAGGAGAAGGACAGAGTTATGGTGCCAAGGATCCTCTCTGCCTACTTCTGGCAGGACTTTTCAGTGATCTTCAAAGCTTAGCAACACGTGAAAAATGTTCACAGCAGGTATAGGTACAGCAAGAGCATTTGGGAGAGTTTCCCTTCACAGTTCTGTTCTCCTGTGTGGTTAACATTACAGCTTGCAACACCATGAGAGGGAAACTGCAATGCTGTGAGCAGTAATAAACTGCAGCACTTTCAGCTCCAGGCTGCTGGTGGAGAAAGCAAAGTCTGTCCCAGATCCACTGCCATAAACCTCAACAGGACTTCAGAATGCAAAATGGATGAATAAGAGATCAGGAGTTTGGGAGCTTTCCCTGGTTTCATCTCACTCCAAGCTAAGCTGGTGCAAGTGTTCTGACTGCCTGGCAAGTGAGGATGGCTTTGTCCCCCTGTCAAGCAGACCTGGAAAAGGGAGACTGGTATATCTGGGTGCCACTTCTGGCTCTTGGCATGGGAAATAGAAGAATAAATGAAGACATATTTATTATGATGAAAGAATGTCCTGAAGATCTAAGCAGCATTTAACACATTGGGTTGAGTAAATTTCAGGTGTTTTCCCTGTTAACCAGGAACCAGAGCAGCAGAAGCCCCTCTATGTGAGCCAGCACCCCATGGCCATGCTGTGTGCTGATTGGGACTGACTCCTGCATGAGGTATGAGCAGTCTATGAAGTCATCCTCAATGTGCGCTCTGGGCACATGCAAATTCTCAGAGACTGAGCAGGACAGGGCACCAGGTAAGGCTGGATTCTCACAATCACCCAACATGGTTCTTGTTCCTCAGAATCTGGGCATTCAGCAGGGCTACATGGATTTCCCTGCAGTGTATGTGGTTTATTCTGTGGGCCAGACGAGTGTATAATTTCGGTGCCCTCTTCCTGGATCATTATATTGTTTTCTAAACTCTTTTCCATCTCAACAGAGGTTGACCAGTGTCACTCAGTACCAGGAAATGAAAAAACTTTACAAGCATATGACACAAGAGGATACTATTGAGGCCAGAGTGACTTCCTCTATGCTGACTTTCTAGGCTTTTAGTGAAAAAGTAGAAACAATATTAAAATACAGATAATGTGCAGTCCCGATTTTTAAGAAAGGTTGGAATTTGTCATCACTAACATGGCATCTCTAGCTAAGCAATCTGTCTTCTTCTGTTTCTGAATGCTATATCCTGCTATTTTCAATAAGGTCAGCTGAAGTAGATTTTTTACCTTCTGATCTCAAGAGTACAGTCTTGTAGCTGAGCTAGTGAGTATGTACATCTATTCTTAGTGTTTTCTGCAAGTTATCATTCCTACTCTGCATATTCTCTTTACCAAATGTTATTCTTATACTTCTATCTGGTTTTCTCTAAGCTGGCATGTTCTAACATCACCAAATGTCTTCCAGTTCCAAAAACAACACAGTTCTCAATGGCTGATGAGAATAGTAAGCAGGAAAGTGAATGTAAAAGCTCCACACAGGGAACTGGAGTGAAACTGGGAAGCAGTCTTCACTTGGGAGAGCTGCTCCTGTGAACTCAGCTCAGGTATCCAAGAGGAAGAGAATGAGGAAAACCTTCAGGCCAGAAAGGATTACATCCATAGGGCTCAAACCCAGGCTTGGGCAGAAGGACATCCATGGAGGGCATAGAGATGACTGTGGTCCTGGAGGAGATTTCTGAGTGTGGCTGTGAGTGTGTGGGTGTTTCTAAAAGGGGGCTGTGGGTGAGGAAGAGGACTAGAGACTGGTTTTGATCAGGAAAGCTGATCAAATATGTAAATTCTTGAATGATAATCAGAACCAAGATCTTCATTGTTATTGAAAGAATTGTGTGATTTTAATGGAGAATATTTAAATAAAATCTGTGGTTCTGGAATGAAATCAAAGAGAGTGTAAAATTGTTTCTTTCATAAACAGAAAGGTGATATGTATCTCTGTGGTACAAGAGATACAAAAGACACAGAGGAGAAAGGAAAAAAAAACTGCTAATTTTACACACAGAGAGATAAACTGCTAATTTACTTAATACTGAAGAAATTAAAACTACTTCCCCACCAGCCACCCAGAATTTCTAAATACTATTGTCCAGTGAAAAGAATAATTTATCATTAAAGAAAGAGCTATTTCTAAATCTGGAATAGGGAAAATGAAAATGGATATGGAAGAAGCATTTAAAAAATGATTTAAAGATAAGAGGAGCACAGCAAAAAAAAAAAAAAAAGCAGATGTCATTTTGATGGGACGCTGATTGCCCACATCTAGAGTATGCGAGTATTAAAGCAATTAGTGATTATATGTGATGATCCACTGAAGAAAATGTGACTTTATGAATTCGAACTGATATTTTAATGAGGAATGGACTCTTCATAAAATATCTGACTACCTCTTCACAAAGCATCACTAATTATAAAATGGAAAAGGAAATGTGCAGCATTGAATTGTCGCAGGCACAACCTCCTTCTGGGGTTCAAAGTGAACATCACCAAGTGGTGACCACACATTTACAAACTGAAGTTATTTAACCTGTTACCGCCAGGGAGCGCTGTGGTAACTTAGATCTGATAGTGACAGAGGACTAAGGGAGGATTGAGATGTTTGAGAAACTGATTCACCTGAGCCACAATGAAAAAGTGTACATACCTAAGTGTGTGGTGATTTGTTTCTTGAAATAGATTTTTTTGGTAAATAAATATCTCAGGTAGTGTGAGAAATAAATTGTGCATTCTGTAAGTGATTCGTTCACATATGTATATTCCACATACTGACACCATACGTATGGGTGTGAATTAAGGTTTCAAATCGTATATTCACATGCACATAGAGTCTTTTCTCCGTTAGTACTTTATGCATTCAGTTTGGCTATAGCTGTTTTTAAAGAGTACAATTCATGTGAAAATGCATTATGTTTGCAAATTTTCCTGAACATTAGCCAAAAAAAAGTGTTGACTTCTGGTCCTTTTCTAAGTAGGCCACAAGATTACTTTCCATGATACATCTTCACAACTCAATGAAAATACACATTTTGCTTTCACAATCTGAACATACATACACATGCAAATTACATGAGGTGAGTTTATTAAGTACAGTTACTCAAAAAGTGTAAGAGAAACCTAGGATGCATTGTGAGGCAGTTGCTAGAGTTCAGTAAAGACACCCAGAAAGAGGGAGTCTCACCCATGTTGTTCCACTTTCACACCACCTGAAAGAATTTGGAAGATCAGCCACAATTGCCCCCCAGCACACAGCTTTGAAAACTGACTGATCTCTCATTAGACCACACATTTTAAAGTCTCCTTTAGGTGCCACCCTGCTTCCAAGTCATTAGCACACGACCATGGGGAGCCACTCAGGTGCTGAACAGTACAAGTCCTGTAACTGGAGAGCAGTGTTGCTTTGAGCCTCACTGAGCTCCTGAAGCTGGAGTTTAAGAGTTGTGTGTGGATTTCAGCATTTATGGCCACTTTGTCAAGTAGCTACACATGGAGGATCCCGAGCTTCCCTTACGTCTTACACAAGTTTCACTCCAGTTCACTCCTGTTAATGTCTTCAGTGCAAGTGCTATGCAGAAGGGGAGGAACTGCTAGTGAACAACTTCAAAACTTGCTGAATTTGGTTTCATGATGTAATTTTGACCCTGCAGGGAATCGCGATTTACTTGGGGAAAAGTAGTGCGGCAAAGTATCATCAGCCTCGTCACGGTTGATAGAGAAGCCATTGTAAGAACATATGAACCTCTGCCCAACAAATAAACTGGTACTACTGAGTTGGAAGTTGGTTAAAAGAAATCTGGGAAGCTGTCCTGTTGCTGCTGGTTCCATGTCACTAGGGCTTTCTCTGTGTTTAGAAATAATAGAGATTTCCTTTAGAGATTGATCGAAGTTTTTGTTCACTATATAAAAATAGTATGTAGAATTTTAAAATACATAAAAATATGTGGCAATGAACTCCATCTCCTTTTACATGATTTTCTCTCAGTAACTCCAAAGTGGGTCTTCCTGTACTCAGCCATGTTGAATCTTTTTATTCTTTTTTATCTACCAAAAGAGATCAATCTTAGTGAACAATGATAGTTTTTAAAATTCTGTGATAAAATATACAGATTTCAGCGTGAGTGAGTGAGTGAACTCCATCTCCTTTTACATGATTTTCTCTCAGTAACTCCAAAGTGGGTCTTCCTGTACTCAGCCATGTTGAATCTTTTTATTCTTTTTTATCTACCAAAAGAGATCAATCTTAGTGAACGATAGTTTTTAAAATTCTGTGATAAAATATACAGATTTCAGCATGAGTGAGTGAAATAAAATACCTTTCTATATTTTATTTTCTTTTGTGTCCTTGTACTCTTAGCCTTCAATCAATGTTTTTAAACTCAGATCACTCTGTTAATATCATAGACCAAAGTCAATGGAACTTTGATTATATAGCTCTGCTAGTGTTTGGAATGATTGTGTCCTGCTATAGAAGAACATGGACTTCCTTACTTCAAGCCATCAATAACAAGAAAAAATGAACTAACAGAATCATAAAGACTGAATGTTTCTCACTGGGAAATAGGGTGTAATGGGCATTTGGCCTCTGAGTATAAGGGGTGGACCTATGCTTGGCTTTAGAACTGAGAACGTGGACAGATACATTGTATCTACACTGAAGCCAGTTCGCTGATTAGAGTAGGTTCACAAGCTTCACCTATGTTCCCTGCTTACCTATCTCATCTACTGTATCTCTTTATGATATTTACAGGTTTTACTTAAAAGCAATTTACTTCCTAGGACCAATTTGATCTATCTGAACAAAGCCACCTCATTTTAAACCTTTATAAAACTAGCACTTTCCCTGTCTGGCAATAGTGACAAGCTGAAATGCCTTATTATTTGAGGTGACATGAAATTTACATTTGAGGGGTCAAATATTTCTGAGACCAATTATATCCTTATAGTAAAGCAACCATCATTACACTTCCACAAATGTCATCTCACACAGATCAGGAGACTAGGATCCAATGCAAGAGGTTAAATGCCAGTCAGAAAAATGCTTATGTTGTGCTTGGAAACATTTTACAAACCTCAGTTTCCCCTTGATCGAACGAAAGCAGAGTTTTCCAGAGACGATTTTCATGCTCATTCACTGTACAAGGGAAGGGTCCAGTCTGTTCAAAGCTTCTTAAAAAGCAACTCCCCAGGTCCTTTGTTGTTCGTCATGAGAGTCCAGCTCTCAGACAAGGGGTCTAGAGATCGCCTGTTGTTGTTTCTGTTGCTCTGGGTTCCAGGTAATTTGAGGGACAGCAGATTTTGCACATGCTCATTAAGGCAGTTATTACTTTCTGTTTCTGTGCCTTCTTTGCTAATGGGAAAAAAAATGCGTTTATTCTAGATTTCACATTTAAAGTTCCCTATGACTTCTGATTACTCAGTGGTGCCTTTGACTGTGGTGACAGGTGTCACCAGCGCAACTCTCCTAGTTCACAATGTGTCAGTAAATCTGTTAAAATCAAGTGTGTTTGTTTATCATCTCAGGCTCCAGTGGAGACATTGCGTTGACCCAGTCTGTAACCTCCTTGTCTGTGTCTCCAGGACAGAAGGTCACCATGTCCTGCAGGGCCAGTCAGAGTGCTGAGGAATATTTGGGGAGGAGGAGTAGTGTAAGTCTTATGCACTGGTATCAGCATAAGCCAGGACAGCCTCCCAAAGCCCTGATCTATGGAGCATCCAATGGAGCCCAAGGAGTTCCAGACCAGTTCAGTGGCAGTGGGTCTGGGACAGACTTCACCCTCACCATTGACTCTGTGGAGGCCGAGGATGTGGTGAACTCTTACTGACTCATGCTAAGGGAAGGCAAAATGTGAAGAAAATGTATTAGCTGTAACTTTTCTGAAGTTTCTTCTTCGTTTGACAGGTTTATCTCACATTTTCAAACAGAAGAAGGCCCAACTTGAGCAGCAATGCAATAAATGTTGACAATAAAAATTGAAGTCCTTTTCAGTTTCTGGCCAGACTACTAGCAAAGATGCACAGTGTGAGCTGGGCAGTAGGCAATGTGTTCTTATTATTCTGCTGTTTCCTCCTTGTTTTTCTTCTCGCTGATATGCAATAGACTCTAAACCCAAATCAAACCCCCGCCCTTTTTTTTTTGTCTGTGTAAACTGATAAAAGAATATTTTGGCTTGTAGCATTTAAAAGAAACCTCACACATTTATTCTGCCTTTTTCATTTTTTGTTTATATATTTTTGAAGAACATAATGATATCATTCCTCCAGGAGATTTGGTGCACAGACATAGGTCCTCTCCATTCTACTTTAAACCCTTCATCTGCTTTTCCTCCCTTTCCCCCGTCTCTTGGTCCCTTTCTCATCTATTAAAATCTATCACCTTATGTCCTATTATATATCATTTGCTTTGTGTTTTTCTATCACGTCTTAGTTGACAAAGAAAGCAAAGACATATTTTAAACACTGTGCTACAATATAAGAGTATTAAGCACTGAAATAAACATTGGTGGCCATGTAGACTTCATAAAAGCCCCAAACATATTAGAGAATTTAGGGTGAGCCAGAGAAGTTACATAACTTATTGTACAATATGTCCAGGATGTGGCAAAAATAATACAATGTATGTTTAACTTAATCTCATGCTAAGTACTCCCCATATGCTTCCAAAACACCTGCCACATAGTTCTTCCTAATTTCTTAATCAGTTTTGAAATTCCTCTTTGTGATTGTCTCTGATTTCCCTGCAACGGCTAAGTTGATGTCCTGAATCAAAGCAGTATGTTTCCATTTCATGATCACTTAGCTTGTGACTCAGAGCTAGAGACAACACAATCCTTGATTCAGTGAATAACGTGGATGGCAATACTCCACAATATTTTAATGATCCCACCTCTTTTGATTGCGTTAGGTACCAATATCCACTGGAATTTTACTATACACCTAAAGGCACTTGCAATGGACGACTGTCAGAATTGCTTCATAAATGGCAGAAATCACGGGCTAGGTGGTTTCAACGAAAGGAGAAATAAATGGAAACGAGTAGTAAGTTATGGGGAATAAAGAAAAGTATGAACTAATATAATATATAACAATAGCTGCACAGATAATTGACAAAACAATTTTAAACATACTCAATTGATATATAAAATTGAACAAAGTGTCCCAACCAAATGGAAGTTAGTTGTGGAATGCAGGGCTGATTTTGTATTTGAAAATTGATCAGTATAAATAAAAGACTAAAGAGGAAAAAGCAGCAATAAATATGCAGTCTGAAATTGATCAAGTCTAGGTGTGGTGTGTGGATGATGTCACCTCCCTGTGGCACTTCAGATGTTCACTCTGCAGTCACCTCTATCTATGTCTCTGTCACATTAAGTGGCAGATGATTCTGGATTCTCAGGGATCACCAAACAATTCCTAGCCTACGTCACTATATTTCTAGGAATGGACCCCAGAACTTTCAAAAACTATGGCTGAGATTCTTTCCCTAGAATGAAAATTTTTCCTTTGAATATCTAGAGTGGCTTTTCTTTTCCCCTTTCACTGCCTAATAACATCGTAACTGCAAATATTCAGCTATAAATATCTCTGCCTTTTATTATATACCGAGAGGTTGTCGGGTCTTTGATGTTGACAATGAGAAGGAGGAAAAAACCCTGGGGTGCAAAGGAGCTTTTGGTCCCTTCTACCAAGATTTCCAGGTACCTTCTAACCCTGAATGCATCTGAGGAAAACTTTCACCTTTTTGAGACAATGCAAAGTCCAGGGGTGAAGGCCAGCCTCACACTTCTGCTTCTCTGGGGGTTTATGTCATGGCTTGTATCACTGTGGGAGGGGAACTGTTAGCTTGTTGACAGTAGTAGGTTGCAACATCTTCAGACTCCAGGCTGCTGATAGTGAGAGTGAAATCTGTCCCAGATCCACTGCCATTGAACCTCGAAGGGACTCCAGATACCAAATTGCTTGTAGTGTAGATTAGAAGTTTAGGAGCTTGGCCTGGTTTCTGTTGATACCAAGCTAACCAATTGTTTAAGCCATGACTCACCCTACAACTGATGGTGACTGTCTCTCCTACTGATGCAGATATGGCGGAGGGAGACTGGGTCATCTGGCTGTCACATTTGGTTCCTAACATTGGAAACATGCAAACAAACATTCACAGAATTGAACACGAAAAAAGAGAACTTTTCCTGAGCACATTAGGCTGAGGAAATTTCCATTGCTTTCCTTTCTTACCTGGGATCCAGAGAAGCAGGAGCCCGAGAAGCTGAGTGGAAACCCTCAAGTCTGCGCTGTGTCCTGACTGGGAGAGACTCCTGCACAGGGTGTGACTGCTCTATTAAGTAGCCCCCGGGGCAGTGGGTTGTGCTCTGGGCACATGCAAATCAGCAGGGCTGGGCGCAGCTGCAGGACAGGCTCATCTCAGTAACTCAGCGCAGCCCAGTGTCCACAGCTCCAGTGTCACCAGATCAGTTAAAGATGACAGATTTCTCTGTGGAGAGCAGGTTTGTCCCTGGAAGATATTTTGTTATAAAAAAATACTGGAGATATTTTTCAGAACTTAAAATGAATCTGGGTCTATGTTTTTAATGTTTTGGAGTCAGGTTTCTACTTAGTACTACTCATGTTCACAAAGAACTCACGTCTCAGTAACTCTTACAGAGTGAGGTTACCAGGTTTTAGCTTACTCTCAATTGGGATTGCTGGTGTTTACACAATAGTCCTGGTGCCATCTGTGTCCACAGTGGGTCACCAGCCTTCTGTCTCATAGATAAATGCTGCTCAATCTTTTAAACGTCTTTGTTTCCAGACATATTGTAAAAGTCCTGAATCAAAGTAACATTTTCCTGATTTAAGAATTAAAGGTGACAGCATCTGTGATGAAGTGAAATATTAAGTGTGTTGTGTTAAGGAGCACACGAGGAATAGATGAGAGCTCTAAGCGAAAGCATCTACAGATCTCAGGGACAAAATAAAAATGCCAGTTTATCCCTTTGCTCAAGAAAATGTCCTACTTTAAGACAAAATAAAGTAGTAAAAATTTAAAAAGTGATCTTCATTAGATATACATATTAAGTGTAATAAAAATGTTCTGGTATGATCACAATCTTTTTTTTTTTTTAAATCATTTATGAAAACAGAACAGGCATTCTTGTCACTAATTTGTGTGTTGGCTGGTTTCAAGTTTCAGAAATGTAGTAAACTGAAGTTGAGTGCCCTGGATCCAAATATGGGCCAAGGGATAACTGGCCATGAGTGAGATTATATTTGAGATTATATTTTGAGGAAACACGAGTCTTCCACTGCACTAACATGTTCTATCTGCCTTGCGCTCTGTCCATACTGGAGGATGAGGAGACATTAAAAGGACATGGACACCCATTGCCCCATTGGACATGAACAACAGTAGTGCTCCATGGGAGGAGTCTCAGGAGGGAACTATAGGCTCACAGTAATGTTATTGCTTACCTGACTCTAGAAGTAAGTAAAAGCCCTATGAGGCATGGTGTTCTGTTTGATTATAGAAAATATCCTTGGTGAGTCTGACACTGATAATATTGTTGGCTTACCTTTTACTGTCAGAGAGAGAGAGAGAGAGATAGGGAGAGAGGTACTCAAAAAGTGGGCTGTGTTCTTACATATGAAAATCCTCAGGGAATGGGCAAGACTGGACACAGTTCAGCACTTCTATCTCTGCACATGAGCAAAGTTCCCACGTTCCCTGGTTAGACTAGGAGAGCAACTATTTGATTTTGGCGACTGTGGTTGCCTCTAATGGTCACAGGAGTGCATCAGTCTACTTTGCTGTAATTTTGAGGGATCTACACCATGTTAGCTTTGTAATGAAGAGAGGATGAGCTGGATGTATCACAACATTAGAAACCTCAAGAAAGTTTGCTGACTTCTTCATTTTGATAACTTTGCAAAGTATTTAATGCAGAGTGTCTATCTCTCTGCTTCAGTCTTGGAAGATCTTAACAAAAGAAAATACTAATATTCCAAATTAGAGAGATAAAGAAGTATGACAGTAACCCATAAAACAATGCAAAGTAGACTTAGTGCTGTGGTCAGGGTTGTAAGTCCAGTGCTAACTGTCATCTTCAGCCAAGCTCTCTGTGGCCCTCACCTTCGAAGGCTTTGTCCAATCACTTCCTTCTAGTCCTGCTGACATCAGGGATTTGGTCTTCCACACCTGCACACCCAGTTCTGTCTTTTGCTCTGGATTACATTCGATATAACATGCTACATGATTCCTGAGTTTCTAAGTTCCTTGCTTGTGCCCTTTTGCTATCTCCACCCAAACTTCGTCATTCATCTACTAAGTTCTGCCCTCTGTGAGCCTTTAGGTTCCCCAAGCACAGCCTTGTGAAGGTACATAATGGAAAGTAATGTTGTGGTGTGCTGATAAAAGTCCCAGAAATCAATTTAACACTTATTTTTGTTGTTGTTGTTAAAGTTCAGGAAAATTTGCAAACATAACATATTTTACTAAACTCTATTCTTCAAAGACAGCTATAGCCAACTCGAATGCATAAAATACTTTTATATAGCCCGCATGTAAATGTGAACACAAAATTTGAAATCCTAGCTTACACCCCTACATATGGTGTCTGTACACGGAATATACATGTCATTGAATCAAGGACAGGGTACACATGTTATATCTCAAATTCTACATGGATTTGCCTACAGAGAATGTGCTTTATTCTGTGAGACAGGCGAGTGCATCATTTCAGTGTCCCAAATATTCAGTTTCATTTTTATCTCTTCGTGGCTCATTATATTCTTTTCTAAATCCCTCTTCCATCTCAAAAGTGACAGACCAGTTTTACCCAATAAAACTAAGCATAAAAGACTTACAAGCACCTGGGAAAAGAGGATATTATTGAGGTCAGAGCGATCTATACTGATTCTAGGCTTTTAGTGTGAAAGTAAAGCAAGATTAAAATCTATATAATGTTCAATTCCGATTTATAAGAAAGGTTGGAATTTTTCATCACTAACACTGCAGCGCTAGCTAAGCAATCTCTCTTCCTCTGTTTATGAATGTTCTCTCCCACTATTTTCAATAAGGTCAGCTAAGGTAGGACATTTTTACCTTCTGATATTTATAGCTTAGCTACGAGTAGGTACATCTCTTCTAGATGTTTTCTCCATGGCCCAGGTTGTTGCTCCCACTCTATTTCCTCTCTCTACCAAGTATTCATTCCTATGCTTGTATCTGGTTTTCTGTAATCTGACATATTCTAACATCACCAAATGTCTTTCACTTCCAAGGACAACACCGTGCTCAAAGATACTTAATAAATCTGAGTAGCTTTATCTCTAAGAAACTAGGCAAGTGACCCATCATGGAAACAAATGACACCAGCACCATTTTGAAGAGACCAGCCTTCCCACTTGTGTGGTCTCAGCACAGGCTTCCTACCTTTACTGTTTCTGCATGGGTATGTAACTTAGAGAGTAAGTTAAAGACATGGTGACCTCCTACTGTGAGATTTATTGTGACATGTATTCTTTCTTAACACAAGTACTCCTCTATAGAACCCTAATTGCAAAACATATTACAAATGTATGTGTAGATTCATTTTAAGGTTTGAAAAATATTCCCGCAGTATTTTTTATATCAAAATATCTTCCTGGGCTAATCCTACTCTCCATAGCGAAATCTGTTTTCTTTAACTGATCCGGTGGCGCTGGTGCTGTGGACCCCGGGGCTGTGCTGAGTTACTGAGATGAGCCTGTCCTGCAGTTGTGCCCAGCCCTGCTGATTTGCATGTGCCCAGAGCACAACCCACTGCCCTGAACACTACTTAATAGACCTGTTACATGCTGTGCTGAAGTCTTTCCCAGTCAGGACACAGCACAGAAATGAGGGTCTTCAGTCAGCTTCTGGGGCTCTTACTTCTCTGGTTTCCAGGTAAGGAAGAGCAATGGAAATGTCCTTAACCTATTGTGGTCAGTGCTGCTTGGTTCTTCAGAAATGTTCTCTATTTATCATGTTAAATTTTGTGTGTGCTTGGATTTATGCTTCCAGTGTTGGGTACCAACTGTGACAACCAGATGATCCAGTCTCCCTCCTCCATATCTGCATCAGTAGGAGAGATAGTCTCCATTCGTAGCCAGGCAATCAGAACATTCACAAATGGTTAGAATGGTATCAACAAAAACCAGAGAAAGTTCCTAAACTTCTAATCCACTATGTAACTAATTTAGGATCTGGTGTTCCATAAAGGTTTAATGGCAATGGGCATGGGGCAGATTACACTCTTACCATCAGCAGCCTGGAGTCTGAAGATGTTGAAACTTACTACTGTCAACAAGCTAAAAGTTCCTCTCCCACAGTGATACAACCATGACATAAATCCCCAAAGAAGCAGAAGTGTGAGGTGGACCCTCACCACCTGGTCTTTATTGTCTCAAAATGGTCAGAGCATTCAACAGATGCATCCAGGCTTAGAAGGTACTGGGAAATCTTGGTAGAAGGGATCCAAAGCTTGCTTGCAGCACAGGGAATTTTCCTCCTTCGCATCCCCAACTCACAGACCTCACAAACCTCTCTTTATATAATAAGAGGCAGAGATGTTTAGCGCTGAATGTTTGAGGTTATGATGTTATTTGGAAGTGAAAGTGGACAAGAAAATCCACAGTGGGTATTCAAAGCAAAAAAGGTCTTTCTAGGGAAGAATCTAAGCAACAGCCTTAAAACGTTCTCTGGTCCATTGTCAGAAAAGTGAGGTAGTCAAAATATTATCTGATGATCTCCCCAGAATTTAGAGTGATCTGCCACTTAATGTGTAGTGTAACTAGTCACGTGGTCCTCAGACCTGCTCAGAAAGTGCAGGCATATATTGTGGATGCTGTCAGCTGTCTGCAGCACTTCACTTGTTGATTCTCCAGTCACTACAGTCATGGATCTCTATGTAGGTGTGCATTGATGTTGAGTCATCGTTGTCTGAAATCTAAATCTTAGTGGAGGGCCTCTCACTAACAAAATGTATAGGGAAAGATAGAAGCAAAAGAAATTCTGAGAAATGTGATTCTCAACATCATGACAATGATTTGAAGCTGGCATCAGATTACTCTGTGTGGTCACCATTTTCCCAATTTTCAGAATTTTTCAATTTAGATATGCCCCTAGAATATACTTGAATGTGCTTCCAAGTATTATCTGCAGATATAAAATTATTACAATAGTACCAATAAATTGTAAACTAAGTATAAAAAGAAATTTGCATTAAGTATATACAAATTTTTCATGAAGTTATAGAGCAACAAACAAATTTAACATTATTCTCAACAAAACAAAAACAGATTACAAAAACCAAAAAATATTAAAAGCTTTTCTTATTTCAAATGCTACTTCCCCAAATATGAAATTACCTGGTCTAGAAGCTGGCAGTTATTCTCAGAATAAGACAAATTCCAAAGAAAATAGCATATATGACAACATCTGGGACCTACCAAATGAAAGAAATTCTGTGCTTTAGCACAGACACATGGATTTACAAATCATGTTTTAGGATATGTTTTTTCTGGTAAAGAGATGTCTGTCTCATGAGACCACTTAGTTTCTTTCTATTTAAAGTCATGCATTGAAATCACATACAGCTTTATTTTGTACTTACTCAAAAATAGATTTGAAAATGTATTACAACATAAATGCTGAAAATTTTAATTGTTTTTCCATGTAAGGATCAAATGTTTGCTAAATCAGTGTAGTAAACTTTTTGAACTTTAAGAATGATCAAGGTAAATAAAGAAATGTAAATTGTGTCATATACTGAATGCCACTGGACTCAAATTTGCCCATTCAGTTTACTTCACAGATTTTGTTGACTCTTCAACTTGCTATAAGGATGGTGTCACTTGAGCATCACAGCCCTTTGTCCTTGATACAGATCACACAGCCTACACTGAGAGAGAGACTCATGCTTAGTGATGCCTGTAACCAGAAAAGCCCTTTCTGTTCAGCCAAGTGATTTTCAATTTGAACATCCATGATCACAAAATAAATGTCTTGTGTTAAAAGTCACTGAATTTGGATATAATTTTTTACAAACCAATATTGTACAAAGCTGACTATATTCAAAACACTGGATAAATTTAAAGAATTGCATCCTGCAGTGATTTTTCAAGGAGAGATAAGAAATCCAATGACATTGAATAGTAGTTTTGAAAATTAATCAGACATTATAAGTACCAAGATTTAAAGCCTGGGGAAAAATCAGTTGGTTGATTACCAAGATGGAGCTTTCCAAATAGGCCAAGATTTACAACCATGGCTTCCCAAGTAAATTCTCAATAAAGCACATTAGTGAACAAGATAGTCTCAATGCTTGCAACGATGCAATGATACAATGTACAGATGTCAGACAGTCACCATCATCAGTTATCTCAAATGTCATGGAATAAGAGATGAAGGTCCATGAATGGGCTTTAGAAGGGGATTTCATTTAACTGAGGTTGACATGGCAGATGTCGTCATTCAGATTGCCAAGAACTATCATCCATCCTCCTTATTGAGTATCAGTTAATTTTCTGTATCAGTGAAAAGATCACACTAATAGTAAATATTAAGTTATTTGCAGTGAATAAAATTCACTGATCATTTTACGAATATGTTTACTATGTTTCTTTGCTAGGAATGGTCCACCTTCAAGGTTATTTATTTGAATTCATTGTAAACAGGTATTAAAAAAGCACAAAAATGGAGCATATCAAGGATTATTATGCAATATTTAACACATATATGCGCTGCATAAGGCTTAAATTAAGTTCAGCATTTATCTTCTCAAGTGCCATTTTTTATGGTGAAATTTTTCCCAACCTTTTTTTTTTTTGGATAATTATTATTTTATTGATTCTCTTTTCTACTTTTAATGGATTTTATATCACTTTTCATAAGTGAAATCAAACAATATAAAATAAATGACTGAATGAATTAAAGAAGACAATCGAGGATGTGAAAGAGCATTTTAATGAACAGCGATTCTGAACAAAACTAAGCAGAAATTTTGAGAAGAAGCTAAAGGGGTAAAATAAAAAAAATCTTTTGAAAGACTCGTCAGCAGTCTAGGTCAAGTAGAAATGAAAAGGGAAGGAAAACTTCCAAATTCATTGTATTAAGTCATTTTTACTCTGATAACAAAAATCTCAACAATAAATCAAAATTACAGAACAATATCTTTGTAGAATAGTGATACAGAATCTGAAATAGAATTCTTGCAAACAGAAATCAATGACACACTTAAAAGATTATTCACCATGATCAAGTGAGTTTCAGTCCAAGATGCAAGAAATCTTTCACATATGGAAAACAGTACATTAAATATATTAAATAAATATGATCAGAATAAAAGCATGTGATCTTCTTAATAGATGCAGAAAAATATCCTTTGATAAAATTTTACATTTCTTCATGGTGAAACCTCAAGGAAACTAGGCACTCATGGATCTTCAATATAATTAAGGCCATAGACAGCAAATTCATGGTAAATATTATACTAAGTAGGAAAAATCTTAAGTATGTCCTTTAATATCATGAATGAGATAAACGTACTTCTCTTTACTACTCTTATTCAACATAGTCCTTGAAATTTTGGCCAGAGTTATTCCATAAAAGAAAAAATAAAAGGGATACAAATAGGAAAAGAAAGTCAATCAACCGTATTTGCAGATGATAAGATTCTGAACTGTACAGCAGACACCTTTAGATCTGGTATACAAATTCAACAAAAGTGGTGGAATAAAATAATCAACACACAAAAATCTATATTTTTATATGCCAATTTCGAACTTACTGAAAAAGAAATCTGGGAATAACTTTAAGCATAGAGGTGAAAAACTCTACAATAAATACTATAGAGTGCTGAGGAGGTAAATTGTAAAAAAAAAAAAAAAAAAAGAGAACCAAGAAAATGAAAGGATCTACTATGTTCATGGATCAGTTGAATTAATATTTTTAAAAATGGTCATATTTTGAAAAGCATTCTATAAATTCAATTAAATCATTACTAAAACACCAATGGCATTCTCTCAGATTTTCAAAGAGCAATTCTAAAATTCACTTGGACACACATCCACAAAACAAACAAACAAACAAACAAACAAACAAAATCAAGATAGCAAAAGAAATTCTGAATAAAAATAGCAGTGCCAAAGATAACACAATATCTGCTTGCAGAATATACTATAAACCCATACTTGAAAAATAAAAACTGCATGGTATATGCACAAAAGTAAGCATATATACTAGTGAAACAAAATTGAGGAAAGGAATTATGTTTTCCCAAGTGTAGTCATCTGGTTATTCACAAAGACATACGTTGGACAAAAGCCTGCCTCTTAATAAATAGAGCTAGGAAAACTGGACATTCTCATGTGTAAGATGAAGCTAGATACTTAATTCTTACCTGGTATAAAACCAACCCAAAATGGATCAGTGATCTTGGGATAGATCTGAAAATATGAGACTGATTTTAAAAAAAAGAGGAAAATCTTAAAATCATAAGCACATGCAATGATTTCAAGAATGATATCCAGTAGAACAGGAAATAATAGGAAAAATCAATTAATGGAACTATATCAAAATTAAAACTTCTGCAAAGTACAAGAAAGAACAAAGAGCCAATATAATTGGAATGGGAGCATAGCTTTGCTAGCTAATCTTTCAACAGAGGATTAATATGAAGAACATAAAAAGAACCTCAGAACATAACAATAACTCCCCACAAAGAATGCAATCACTAAATGGAGAAAGGGAGACGTACCTATTAAAACAATAAGTAAAAGAAGGCCAGTAAGTGCAAGAAAACATGTTCAATATATTTATTCATCAGAGGAATCCAAATCAAAACTATATTGGGATTCAACTTCATCCTAGGCGCAATGGCTATTGTCAAGTTTTTCAAAAACAACAAACGCTGGTCAACTACACAATCAGTGGGTTGTGAATTGGTATCAATTAGGTGGATTGCCTTTTTGCATGTTTACTGATCATTTTTGTGAAAAGTTTCAGACCACTAGTTTTTTCTTGCTAATTTATACTACTTTTTAGAAGACATGTGAGATCTTCACTGTTCCTATATGTTGCCAGTATGCCCACTCACTGTATATTCTACGTTAGTGTTTCTTTACGAAGGGTCTTTCTGCTTTGATTCTTTCCCACCGATTACTTTTAGATACGGTTAAACGTGCTTGTGTTCCTTTCCTGGAACACACAACAGAACAGTACACCATGGCGTTCTAACCTAACCCGAGAAGCTGACGGGGGTGGGGGCCCTTTGGCACTATGCCAGCTTTTCAGTGTGAAGAGGGTCTAGGGAAACAAGGGTTTCTTAGCGTGCTAGGCAGAATCATCATGATAAAAGACCATGTTTAACTAGAAATATATCTTAGGAGACGAGACATGAATGTAGAAAGTTTGAAAAGCGCTGTTTGAAAAGTTCATATTTTTGAAGAAATGAACCAGAGTGCGATTTTGTGTTAGGGCTTTTTTTTTTTTTTTTCATGAACACAACCTCTTCTTTATTTTTTCTAAAAATCACATAGTGCTGACTGGAAGCTGCATTTAATCCCCGTGCCTAAACTACCTCTAGAAAAATAAATTCTATTGCATCCTCCCAAATACTTTATCCATCAACGGCCTCTTCAGTTATCTTTGTCTCTCTGAACTACACGTTACCATGATGTTTAATTGAAAACAGTCTCCAGTTTGCTCTCTGCTCCTCTTGTTAGCACCAAATGATACACCCTACATCAGAAATGGGAATCGCCATGTGTTTCCAGTTGAATTGCAAGCAAAGACAATAAATTTACATATTTTAAAATTCTAGACATCACTAATTTTCATAAAGAAACTAAAACTTATGTTGCTGTAGCAAAATCATGCACATATTCTGCTGACCACTGTAAATTGTCTGAAGATCGCTGTACTGCTTCTGTTTTGAAAACCACCGATAAACTTTTTGGCCCAACAGAATAAACTAGGTCTAGCTGGGTGTGAGGGCACACAGATGTAATGCCCACCCTTTGGGGGACTGAGGCAGGAGAATCACAGTACGAGCTCAGTCACTTAGTGATTTAGTGAGAACCTGTCTCAAAATATTCATAGTAACACTCACGCAGACTGAATATATAAGCGAAATATGCTAAAGAAAGACCTACAGCTAATTTGCACAGCTCTACATAGTCAGCTCTCATAGGGAGTTGCAGATCACATAGATGATCAGTTGTGTCTCACCATGAGCAGGTAAAGAACAGTTTAGTTGCTTGATATCCTTATTCCACAGTAGCACTTTGAGAGAAGTAAAAAAAAATAAAAATAAAAATAAACCGTCAGTATTGCACGGCATCCCAGAGAGACCACAGCAACAACAGGAGGGCAGCAGTCCCCTGAAGTTAGTGGTCCCTGTCTTTTGCATCCTCCTCTCACATCACATCCTGGCTGTGATTTGATGGTGCTCCATGATTGACAGGTTATGCCCTACTCCCCAGTCTCTCTGCGACACCCTAATCTATCAGCTACCACAGTGGGGAATTACCACAGAGGCTCAGTACAAAGACCACAGCACAGGCACCACGGATGCTTGTGTCTTCCCATCTCTGCACCTCCCTGAATCCACAGTCTGAGGCACCCAGAGTTCTTTAGTGACCGTCAGGGTGCCCTCATTTCTCTTAATTCTGTTTTTGGTGACTCTGAGTCCCACAGGAAGCCAGAGATGATTGCGTCTGAGGATGAAGGTGTCACACTTTCTACAGTAGAAAGGATGCCAAAGATAGAAAGAATTTGAAAACAGAGTATATAGTAAAAATAATAGTACAAAAATTGATAGTGATAGTAGTCTATGTTAAATAACTGTGTTATCATATGTGTTTTAACATCATAAATTATATAATCATTAATCCCTAAAGAAGAATACTGTGAACTTTTAATGAACTTTTCAAAGTACCTTTTGAAAGCATATATATTCAAATTTAATCATGTGTCTGTAGATTCATGAACCATCCACCAAACAGGTACCAGCTGCACTAGTAGGAAAAGAAGGACTTTCTTTTTCACACTATGGGGTAGACCTGTTGGCTGTATTGCAGTCTCCACTGAGGATGCACAGACTCTAGACTCGCTCACTAATAGCAGGTCTGATATATCTGCCTCCATATCTGTATCTTCCCAATTCTTCTACAACTCATAGCAGTTTCCCAGGTGGTATCATCTGGGCCATCATTTTATTCTAGAGTGAATCCAACTTCAGGGGCCTCATCTGTGCACCCCCAACATGTCTTCCCTGCATTTTAGCATGGAGAGTGAGTCTCCCTGATGATCCTGTGAATATCTTTCCTCTTGGTGAAAGCATCTCTAACCCTGTAGCAGCCTTTGAGAACTGTATTCTTTCAGGATCCAGATGCAATTTGGTGATGCTGATATGTATGTTGGGGCTCAAGAAGATCACAGGTAGCAGGACTTTAGAAATGTAATGAATGAGTTTAGGTGAAAACAGTAAAAAGGGCACAAGCAAAAATCTGAGAAACTTAGGAGTCATGTAGCACACTATGCAGAATGTCATGCAGAGCCAGAGACAGAGCTGTGTTTTCAGATGTGGAAGACCAAATCCCTGACGTCGGCAAGACTCAATGGAAATAATGGGACAAAGCCTCTGCAGATGAGGGCCACAGAAAGCTTAGCTGGAGATGACAGCACTGGCTGATAGTCCATACACTCTATCCTTACAATTTGTAAACACGGTACTAGTTTTACTTTGCATTGCTTTATGGATCAGTATTATACATCTTAACCTCTCTAACTTGGAATATTGATCTTTTATTATGCTAACATCTTCAGTTATTGAGGCAATTAAATAATACACACAGGTATCAAAATGAAAAAGTCAGCAAACTCTCTTGTGGTTTCTGTTGTTATGACATATCTAGAAAATCACCCCTTTGTTGGAAACATAACAATAAGAGCATGTCATGAACCATGAAGAGAGAAACAGAGCCCTCTACTCACAGGAAAGCAGAGGAATTCTCTCCTGTTGCCCTCAGGGAGAAATAATAGTCTCTGCAGTCAAATCGGTGCTCTCCTTTTGATCAGGGAACCTGGGAACTGTGGCACTGTTCAGAACTATGAGCCCTTGAGGATTTGCATATAAAGAGCACAGACCACTCTTTGAAGATCTCTCTACCCCTTCTCATTCT
>RJWM01022239.1:16392-34124 GCA_004363535.1 Dasyprocta punctata | reverse complement strand
CTTATGAGTATGGTCTCAAGTTGTGACCATTTACTTATAAAAGTCTCAATACAATCTTTCTTAATAGCTGAGTAGTACTCCATTGTATAAAAATACCACATCTTTTTTATCCATTCTTTGATTGATGGGCACTTGGGTTGTTTCCAAGATCTGGCTATTACAAATTGGGTTGCTATAAACATGGGTGCACAGATATCACGACACAATCATTCTTAATAGCTGAGTAATACTCCATTGTATGAAAATATCACATCTTTTTTATCCATTCCTTGATGGTTGGGCACTTGAGTTGTTTCCAAAATTTGGCTACTACAAATTTTGCTGCTATAAACATGGATGCACAAATTATCATTGTGGTATGATGTTTTCAATTCTTCTGGGAAAATGCCCAGAAGTGGGTTAACTGGGTTGAATGGGATTTCTAATCCTAGCTTCTTGAGGAACCTCCACACTGATTTTCACAGTGGTTGCACCAATCTACACTCCCACCAACAGTAGAGAAAAGTTCCTCTTTCCCCACAGCTACTCCAGCATCTGTTATTGGTTGATTGTTTTTATCTTGGCCATTCTTCCTGGGGTGAAATGGAATCTCAGTGTTGTATTAATTTGTATTTCCTGAATGACCCATTGATGTTGAACATTTCTACATATATTTATTTGCCATTTGTATTTCTTCCTCTGAAAAGTGTGTATTCATCTCAGGTGCCCATTTTTTAATTGGGTTCTTGAATTTTAGGGGCCTGATTTTTTAAAATTCTTTATATGTTTTAGAGAGAAGTCCTTTATCTGAGGGAAAATTGGCTAAGATATTTTCCAAATTCATGGGATTTATTTTTACTCTGTTGGAGATTTCCTTTGACATGCAAAAACTTTTCAGTAAGATGAGACCCCAGTTGTTGATTCTGAGAAGGATCTCCTGTGCAGTTTGATTTTTGTTCATGAATCCTCTGCCTACTCCTGTGTCATCAAGATTTTTACCTACTTTGTCACCCAACACAGTGTCTCTGTTTTAATATTCAGATCTTTGATCTATTTTGACATGGGTCTAGTTTTAGTTCATGGCACATAGAAGGCCAGTTTTACCAGCACCACTTATTAAAGAGTCTTTCTTCCAGTGTACATTTTGGCCTTTTCATGAAAGATGAGGTGGCTGAGTCTGTTTGGTGCACATATATTGCTGTAGCATGATGTTTTCAATTCTTCTGTGAAAATGCCCAAAAGGGAAATAGCTGGGTCAAATGGGTGCTCAAATCCAAGTTTTTTGAGGAATCTGTACATTGGTGTCCACAGTCATTTTAATAGTTTGCTCTACCACCAACATATTATTGGTTATTGCCAGCATGTTTTTGGTTAATTTTGTGATGTTAGCCATTCTCTCTGGAGTGATATAGGATCTCACTGTTGTTAAAATTTTCATTCCTTGACTGACTAATGATGTTGAACATTTCCCCATGTATATATTTGCCATTTGTATTTCTTTATCTGAGAAATGTGTATTCACCCACATCACCATTTTTGTATTGGGTCTTTGAATTTGGGGGATCTGATATTTTTCAACTCACTATACATTCTAGATAGCAGTTTTTTGATGGGCAGTTGCCTAAAATATTTTCCCGTATAGAGGGATTTGCTTTTACTCCAAAGTCTTTTAATGTGCACAAACTCTTAGTAAGATGAGATCCCAGTTGCCGATTCTTTGAAGTACTTTTCTTGCAGTTTGGTTTTTGTTCATGGGCTCTCTGTATGTCCATATGTCTATTCTGTCTTCCAGTAAGTTTAGTGTTTCTGTTTTAATATTTGCCTCATTGGTATATTTTAACATTAGTTTAGTGCATGGTGATAGGCATGTGTCTAGTTTAAATCTTTGGCATGTGGAGAGTCAGTTTTTCCACCTCCATTTATTAAAGAGTTTATCTTCCTTCCTGGAAACTTATTTCCCCTTTGTCAAAGATAAAGTGGCTAAGTATATTTGCATTTGTGTATGTGTCTTCTATTCTGTTCCACTGATCCTCAGCTCTGCTTTTGGCAAGTACCATGCTGAGTTCATTACAGTAGCTTTGTAGTAAAATTTCAAGTCAGGGATTGTCATCCCTGTTGCCTTGCATTTGTTGTCCAGGATCTGCTTTACTATTCTAGATCTCTTAAATTTTCCATATGTATTTTGGTGTATTTTATCTAGATCTGCAAGTTTAGATAATGTTACTTTGATCAGAATTTCATTAAATTTGTTTTGGGAGCCTGCCCCTTTTCACTATGTTGGTTCTTCTTTTCCTGAACAGGCAATATTATTTCTTTTTCTGAGATCTTCTTTGATCCCTTTTTTCAGAGAACTGTAATTTTGAGTGTAAAAATATTTTAATTCCTCTGTTAGATTGATTCCTACTTAATTCAGTATTTTGAATGCTACTGTGAATGTAATTTCTTTCTCAGCTTCACTGTTGTTTGTGTACAGGAATGCTGTTTATTTTTTTCTATTTTTTTTTTTAGAAAAAATAGACACAGTAGATAGAAATAAAAAGCAAAAGAGACAAACAAACAACAGCAACAAACCTGATACATAACATTGTAAGTTTACACACTGAGGTGGTTGAAGTTTGACAGTAGTTACAATACTGCATATCATTACATTCATAGGGGTTCATCAGATTGACAGATATAGACATATAAGACCTATCAATTCATGAGTATTAACTTTTCTTTATCAATAATGTATTTAATAATATTTTTTAACTTTCTTACTGATACATATTTATAAATTTATGTCTTTTTCCTTTTCTCTTCCTTTCTTTCCCCTTAGAATATCTCTTGTTATCATTGAAATAACTACCCATAACATCAGGTCTAATATAATCAAGCAGAATAGTTCAGAGTGAAACCAATAAATGATAAAAGAATGGTCATACAGAAGAGAAACAAAAAACTAAAGGGATCAACAAGCAATAACAACATATCCGATACTGTAAAATTATAAGTTTAGGAATTTAGATGGTTGGAATTTTACAGTGGTTGCAACGTTGTATATCATTACCATAAAGGGAGCTGTTCAGATTGACGGATAAAGACGTGCAGGATTGATCTGATCATATGAATATCAACTGTTCTCTCTCACCAGTTAATTCATTTAGTAGTATAGTCTTTTAAACTATCTTATGAATGCCCTCATATAAATCTGTCTTTTTCCTTTTCCATTCAGTCCTTCTTCAGTTCCCCTTGTAATACCTCTGTCTTCAAAATAGATGCCCTTACCAATTGGTCTAATATAGTCGAATGAAATAGTACTGAATAAAACCAATAACAAATAAGGTAATGGAGGCAATACATGGTAATGAAACATTGATTTCTATGATACCTCATATTAACTTCAAGGCAGTTGCCTATATCATCTGTTGTAACACAAACACACTAAGATAGGTTAAAATCCCTCAGAACAGAGCAGTGAAAGCAATACCTAGTTTTGAAGTGAGGTGATCCAATATCATTAAAGGCTACCCTTATAAATTTTGATATCTTTAAAATATCTGTTTTGTAATCATATATGATAAAATTAGGCAGGTCAGGGTAGAATTGGATTAAACTAAACAGTTCATTGAAAACAATACTGGACTTAAATCCCAATGATGGATGATTCATTTGTCTGCCCCAGTCAGTGATATCCCTCTGTCACTGTTTCTGGAGTTGTGGACTTTTTTCATCTCTCTCTAGAATGTCCTTCAGTATTCATTGTAGGGTTGGCTTGGTTGTCATAAATTCCTTTAGTTGTTCTTTGTCATGGAAGTATCTTGCTTCTCATTGATTTTGAAAGACAATTTTGCAGGGTACACCAATCTAGGTTGGAAGTTATTTTCCTTCAGGGCTTGAAATATTTCACTCCAAGCTCTTCTTGACCTGATGATTTGTATTGAGAAGTCTGTTGTGATTCTGATGGGCCTTCCTTTGTAGGTAATCTGTCTCTTTTCTCTAATAGCTTTTAATATTTTGTTTTTGTGTTGAATTTCTGGAATCTTGATTATTATATGTCTGTGTGTAGGCCTGTTTTTGGTCATGTTTAGTTGGAGTTCTATATGCTTCACTTATCTGAAAGTCTCTTCCTGTTCCCATGTTTGGAAAATTTTCTGAAATTATTTCTGTAAATAGTCTTTTAATTTGATTTGTATTGACCCCTGCTTTTTCACTTACACCTTTTATTTGTAAGTTATATTTCCTTGGATTGTCTTGCACCCATTGCACTGCCACTTCCAGATTTCTTATTATTTTTAGTAGGTCTCTCCATTCTCTATCCCAGGCTTCCAGCCTATCCTCCAGATTTGAAAGTCTATCTTTAGTTTCCTTCAGGTGGTTCTGCCAACTTTCATTGGAGTCATGATTTCCTGGTAGTCTCTCTGAATCTGTTTGATGTGTTCTAAATCTTTATATTTTTCATTCTCGATTTCCTTTGATTTTCTGCCCTCCACCTTTCCATCCATGTCTCCTTTACAGGTTCTTAGCAACTCCCCTATTATGTATTTCATTTCAATTCTCAGTTGGGCTAACAGTGCCACTTTAATTTCTTTTATAGCTTCATGGAGTTGTTCCCCCACTTCGGTTGTCATCTCCTCTGAGATTTTAATTTTTGGGCTCCCAACCTCTTCTGTGTTTGCTTCTCCTGGATTTGTTTTGCTTGTATCAGAGGGCAGAGAGTGCCCTCTACCTTTCTGTCTTGGCATTTTCCTGGGTCATTCAGGGATCTCCTGATTTCTCTGCAGTGAGCCCATGTTGGTCCACTGCCTTTCCCCAGCCTGTTTCCACTTCACGGATGTCTGGTGCTGTGCATGAGGGTGGGGCCACTGCCTGGGAACCTGTGCCGGGCTGTCTGCCAAACTTCCCCTATCAACGCCAGGGTGCACATGCAGCCTTGGTCTCCAGGTCTCACCATCCCTCCAGGGATCAGTGGGAGTGGTTTCTGTGGGAACCATGCCTAATTAGGTGCAGTTCTGGTCTCAAGATGGATGCCAGTCCCTTGCTCTCCCTCAGGGGTGGGGGTTGGGGAGCAGGAGCCCACCAGTCTCACTCACTCACCTGCTTGCGTCTTCCTCATTCCACAATCAATCGCTGCCTCCAACACTGCCACAGCCACAGCAATTCAATTGTGCATCACCAGCACTTTAATCGCACTTTCCCAGATCTCTTCCTGCTGCTAATTGGGTTCAGCTCTGGTTAGAGGTGCTGCCAGTCTCCATCTATGTTTTGTTATTTCTTTTTTACTCTTTCTGTGGACTCCAATTCTCTTTTTAGATTCTTCTTGGGTCCAGAGGGCCCATCTCCCTCTTTTTCTCTTCTGTTATTATATTATTTTATATTCCAGCATTTGGATGGTATATTTCAGGGAGTCTCCCTATTGTGGTTTTCTCTGTTCAGTCATTTTCCAGGGCTGCTATTGATTTTTGAGTGTTGACTGTGTATCCAGCTATGTGGATGAGCTTATTAAATATAGTAGAATTTTAGTGAAGTTTTTGGGGTCTTTTATGTAGAGAATCATGTCATCTGCAAATAATTTAACTTCTCCTTTCCTGTCCTTTAATATGTTTTAATTTTCTAATAGCCCTGGCTAATGTTCCCATAGGTATATTAAATAGGAGAGGCAATAGTGAATAGATATCATTGTCTTCATCCTGATTTTACAATAAGAGCTTTCAATTTTTTGTCCATTTAGTATGACATTGGCTGTTGTTTTGTCATGTTATGGCATTCTCAAGAAATTTATCCAGGGATTGCTTTGTTTTAATATTTCTGCCTCAAGTAATCTCTGTATCTTCTGTGCCTCCCTTGGCATAGGATAGTGTCTTAAGCATATTAGTTTAGTGTGCCCCACAAATTCTACCACTATAGAAGGTATATGGGCTCTCAAACCTGGGCAGTTGTCTTTTGTCCAAACTAGAGGAAATTGGTGAGTCCAAGAAGTGTGTTCAGGGTCATTCAGTGAGAGTCCTTTGTTGTCTAGCTCCATGAGGTTGTATTCCTCCTGTAAAGGAAAAGTTACAACAAAGATATTAGCTGCAGTAGAGGAAAGCCCTTCTCTACTGATCAGGATGGTTTCTAAAGAGGTGAAAGATATTTGAGCTTGCAGTTTGTGAACTAAGCCTTGGCCCAGAAGGAGGAAAGTACAGCCAGGTATGAGCACAAAAGAGCGGCTAACCACTTTTTGTCCAAGTCGGACCTGCTGAGGCTTGCAAAAAGAATAAGATGTTTGACCAGTTTCTCCCTTTACATTTATTTTCTTGCTTAGAAGTGGCACCACTCGCTAAGTGACTATGAATACATCAGCACCTGTATTTACCAGGAATTGAAAGATTTTCCCCAAAAGTAACAGTTAAAGTGGGTTCTCTTGGGTCAAGAGATAGAGACCCATGATCCCATCAATCTGAAACTTCCCTGGCATCCACCATAAGCACTTCATTTTGTTAGCAACATTGAGCACTTCTGCTTATAGTGTACCATCTCTTTGCAAGAGGCCCACTGGTTTGGGTCCAATGGGACATGTCTCTTTCCTTGTTTGGAGTGTTTCCCATCACCTTTCTTACTTCCTGTGCCTGCCTGTGCTCTCTTCTTATAAGTTGCCAGTATCACCCTTGTCTATTCCTCCTGGGCTTTCCATTTTCTGTCTTCTCTACTGAGCTACCTCTACTACCTGAGCTAGAGTCATACCAGCAAAACATCCAAACTTTGCAGTTTATGGGAAATATCAGGCACTGATTGAGTAACAAAGGACATGTTCACCATGCAAGAATTTCCTGCCTGTATGGGTTCATGTGAAAGTGCAGTAAGTTGCTGCTTTTTTGAGGAAAGCAGAAGGAGTCTCATCAGTTTTGTGGCATACCTCTGCACCTTTTGCAAATTTGTGGGTTAAAAGGTTGCCACATGAAGTCCTTTCTACAAAACCATATGGTGATCATTCAAATGCTAAATCCTATCATCTGTGTTGGAATTACAATTTGGCACTTCCTGGGGTAGCACACATCTCAACCTATCTGTAACTTCCTGTGCTATTCTGGCTCTTCAACTTTTACACAATCTTCTGCCTGCTTCCATATATTCTCTCTCTCTCTCTCTCTCTCTCTCTCTCTCTCTCTCTCTCTCTCTCACCTTTAAGATAAATAGGATATAGAACAATTGATAACAGTCAATTCGATTGGGGTGGTGACTCTTAAATTCTGTTTCCACCAAATTAATTAGACCACATGGCTGCCCAGAGAAGGGGTGATTTTGAGTTTTCCAGTTAAATAAATCATTAGAGCTGAAGGAGTTATAAAGTGAAAATTATCTGAATTGGCCCTCCAGATCCTGGCACCACCATTTCCCAGGAAGACAAAACAGGAACTTGAAGGAGGATGACATTCCCTCCACAGCAGGTGGTGGTCATTCATTTGCTGCCCCTACACCATCCCTCCCATTTTGGGACCTGCCTAAAACTCAGTGTCTTGGAATTCAGGTTACACTTTCTGCATAGTCCCTGTCATATTTGGAACCACCAAGCAGAATTCTGTGTCCTGGGAAACTGACCCACTGACTCCACTGTGGGTCCCAAAGGGGCCAAGTCAGGGTGCCCAATAAGACAGAGGCAAAGAATGCACAAAAGTAGTCAAGGGTTGCTCCTCTGAGGGAATTCAGGTAGTTTTGCATTAGATAGCCTCCTCTAAATTAACAGTGTCATTTCAAGAAGATTCCAAACACAAAGCTTAAGCCAGAGAAAGGAACTTGAGCTACTTGTATCCAGGAAACCACATATTAAACCAATCTGGATGCCCTAGGTTTCTGGTAACTACATTCTACACCCTATTGGCTATCTGAAGGACAAGTGTTCCCTCTGCTGCCCACCCAACCTCAAAGGCAGGTCATTTAAATTTGCAAGATGTCCAGCCTTTTATTCCCCGTGTCTTTTTTTTTTCCTTGTACTGGGACCAAATTCACAACCTGAGGCCTTCCAGGCAGGTGCTTACACCACTGAGTTAAATCCCCAACATCTTTTTCCTTGCCTTAAACCTATAATATCTACATTTGAATTCATCAAAATTGTTGAGTGCGCATCCCAGTATAGTTGGCATACTGCCAGTGGATCACACTGTGACCACAGTTACAAATTCGTGAATCTCACAGTCTGTCTTGGCATATCCCCTCTCCTCTCCATTATTTACTCTACCAGTTTGACTAGAAGCAAAAGGGAAAATCAAAACTAGCAAACATTGAAATTAAGGAAATGGTGACCTCTGATGGTGATAGGCTAGAAACACATGCACTTGACATGGGACAAACACACAAAAGACAAATGACCCCAGGGAAAATTTCCTCCTGACCTCAAATTTTGGAGCAAACTCAGATAAGTGCCCCCAAAATAGGCAAACCAACATGTCTGGTGTGCTAAGCTTTCCTAAGGGTCAACAAACAAACAAATGCTAGCACAGAACAAAACAAATTCCTGAATGAGCCATGTGCCAATTGCCTAACTAGGAAACAAAACCAAATTAGAAGCACTTACCTTGGTCAGGGATTAGTTACTCAGTTGTTTCTGTCTCATGACCATAACCACCCATTCCCTCAGTCACTCCCAGAGTCTGGCTGAAATTAGCCAGGCAGCCCTGCTGTGCAGGTATTGGCTGCCACACTAGGAGGACCCCCTTCACAGGAGGCTAATCTCCTTGGAAGCCTTCAAAATGTATGGTATTCTCAAGAAATTTACTTACAGGATACAGAGTTCCAGGAACAAATGAGGTTTATTTCAAACTGCAGTGGTTAACTTTTGCCATTGATACTCCTGGGTGCTGACTGACTGACATTAATTTCTTTGTCCCCTTGTGTTGTAAATTCCAGTACAAGTTCACAAGTTCATGGGTTTTCCATGGATATCACCTTTGCAGCACTATCATTACTTTGCAGTGTTACAAGAGCTTCTTACACATCAGGTTAATTGACACACAATAAGGGCATTAAGCAGTTTGGTGCCTTATGATAAACCTATTTGTTTCCCTTCCCATAGTCTTTATGGGCCAATTAAGAGATAGTAGGAGGCTTTTTGGAGACTTGGCTGAAGTTCACTCACTGTTTGATGTCTAACTGCTAAGTAGGTATATAAAGTATAATTTATAAGCCTTAAAATAAGTGAAGTTTGCAAGACAAAGATTTGGGGTTTCAAAAGAAAAAATAAAAAGGCAGTGAAAAGAAAGCAAATAGTGAAGGTTTCAAACACTTTTTCAACCATAGGTGAACTTTATCAGATTGACTTAAAGACCATCTATTCTGATTTTCTGTATGGATTTAATCATGAAAGGGTGTTGGGCTTTAGCAAAAGATTTCTCAGTGTTTATTGAGATGAACTCACTATTTTTTCTTTGGCTCTATTAATATGGCATATTACATGTTTTTGAGTTAAACATGTTTCTTGTATACAGCATATTGTGTATACCATTTCTTTATTTTTTCCCTGAGACATTAATTCTAATCTGATTTCCTCTACAGCCTCATGAATATTTTTCTTTTCAGAAATTTCAGGTGTGCATCTTTCAATTTCTTCTATACCAATGTCTTCTGTACTTTTTATAGGTGTGATTGAGGTCTGAGATTACATTTTTGTTTTGTTTTGTTATTTTCACCTGTTGGTTCATATATCACTTTTTTCAATCTCACTAGTTTTGCCTATGCTTCTTATGAACTGTAGTTAGAATCTTACAGCTAACTGTCCCCCAGTCACTGGTCTTGCAGTGTATGTCAGGGGCCAGTCACCTGCATTCTACTGTGAGGCTAGTTGCTATGATTTGGATTCTTCCCAGATTGAGAAACCCAAAGTTACTGATATGAACCAACTGTTGGTGCTTATTGTTTCTACTGCCTCAGGATTTTCCAGGTTCCTAGTCCCACCCATCTATTATGTACCCCCAAGTTGGAGCTTCATCACTGAAGATCTACAGGCCTGGCAAGATCTTCTTTGTAGTGGGTGGGGTCTGAGGCACACTTGTGGGCCAACTGCAGTCTTACAATAAACTAACATACCAGAAAATTGTAGGCAATGTTTTTCCAGCGTGTAGTGATTTTACACTGCTGTGGGGGGCCTTACACGGGTATGATGGAGAGGCAGATATGTTTAAATGTGGAGACAATTTGAGTGGCTCCCCTTGAATACAGAATAATTGCTGTAACTTTGATTATATCGACTGATTTCCATATATTGATATATACAAAACTGACTATGGTATTTCCTTCTCTCTTCAACTGGCTCTAAGCATTGCAAATAAGGCTAGCAAGTATGTAATCTCTAAAGCCATCAGACAGTGTCCTGTTTCCTTGCATAGTGATCTCTGTAAAATATATAAAACACAGTGGGATGGTAGAGCCAGTAAGCTCCATGAATGTCTACTGGGTATGAGCCATGAGAAAGAGGCTATGAGTCTCCAAGCCATAAAGTTTACTTATCAGAAACTGAAGTAACAGCCTCCTAAAACAATTCAGTTCCTACCTTGATTGGGTTATGCAAATTGATCCCTCTGCATAAATTTTTCTCTGCATTTTGCAGAGATGCCTTTTTCATTACCTGGCTAGTCAGCTCAAGTTACTCACAAAGTTCCTGCCATCCTCACTGTCACTCATCCTCAAGCCACCCCTTCCTACACAAGATAATAAATTCTGGGAGACACCTGGGATCAGGGCCTTTGTCTGCATAAGGTTTGAACTCAGGATCCCTTGGCTGCCCTTAACTTTGAATATGTCTTGGTGTCTTTACTCTGGCCATGTGTTGCATGGGGGGGTAGTAGATTAGAATCAACTTGTTGGGATTACAATAACATCTCAGTGGGATTATTATTATAACTTTTTGGATTGTGAGGAAGACTAGAAAAAGGATTACAGTACTTGCATTACCATACTCAATATTTGGGGTTACAATAGTTAAATATACTAGTAGTAAATTTGGCAGACAAGAATGATATTCCAAGTTTTGAGTAATTGTAGGCTATAAGAGAGATGGGTTGGAAAAGAAAGCATAGGAATATTGAAAAGCAAGAGATAATGTTTACTCACATGAGCTCCTCATAAAATCAGGCAAGATATCAAATGATAGAGAGGAAGACAGTAAGTAAAATAATACAAAGAGAAAGTTTAGAGATATAAATTGTGTACTGTGAAAAAGAAGGTAGAAAAGTGAAAGAGGAGAAGAAAAAAGATGTGGAAAAAAGGAAACAAAGATGGAAGAGGAAAAAAGGAAAAAAATAGGAAGCAAGAATTATCAAACATGAATAAAAACAACAAACATACAGCAAGGAAGACAATACAGGGCAAAACAGAACAGAGAAAAAGAGCAAAGAAAAGGGAAACACAGAAACAACAATAGTAAAAATAAAACTAAAAAACAAGACACAGCACACTAACCCAATGAACTATGAAGAGAAAAACTCATGACAGAGAGAAAAATAAAAGTAGTGAGTGTCCTTTAGTGCCTTCAGTTCTATGGTAGGTCCAAATCTGATCCCAGAATGTGTACTCTCACCAAGATTGCAGGTGGATCTGTGTGAGATTTGGTTTTGCACTTCACCTCTGGATTTGTGCAATGGGATTAGCTTTCTGTGGGTGACAATCTCCCCAGTCATTTCAAAAAGGAAGAAGAAAAGAGATGAAGAATAAATAAATAAATAAATTTATAATAAATACAATATAATAAATATAATGAATATAATAAATATATTTAAATATAATAAATATGATAAGTATAACAAATAAATGTATTATTTTTATATAATATATATGTTTATATACAATGTATTTATTCATATTTACATATTATAAATAATGTATAAATATTTATAAATTTATATATAATTTACTTATATTATTTATTATTTATATAATACATATATAAATATGTATTCACTTATTATTTATATATAATCAATATATATGATAGATTATTTATATATATAATCAATATATATGATAAATAACTATACTCCATGTTAATTCATCAAAAGGAAAAGTTTTTGTTTTCATTGTTTGATTTTTGTTCATTTTTCATGTCTATATCTTATAATCTTAAAAACTACTTTGAAGATAACAATATGCAATATACTAACCAGTGTCAATCCCATATTCTGTTTTGAAATTCTGTATCATTCCTTTGATTCTTTTTTGTTTTTAAAATTTAAAAAAGAAGGGAAAAGGTGGAAAAGAAAAGAGGGCATCATTACCTGTCCAGTTCTGTTCTGAAAGGCTATGTCTGCAAACACAAAGGTTTTTCACCTAACCTACAACTTACTGGCTCTTTTTGTAACTGTTATTTCAGCCTTTTCTGGGCCACTAACCCAAACTGTCCATCACATGCCCTCCAGCTTGGGTCCTACTGTGGCACTGGCTTTTTACTGGCCTCTGATTCCTGAATCCCACCAATGGAAGGATCAGGAACCTGTTTCATACCCTTTCCTCTCACTTGCAGCAGCTCTCTGTCAATGGCAGGGACAGAAGCTTATCTCAGACCACTTCCTGTCAGTCATAGCAGCTCCAGGTCAATGGCAGGAATGGGAGCCTGTCTTGCACCACTTTCTAACCAGTCAGAGCAGTGCCTGGTTTATGGCAGAACAGCAGCCCATCTCAGATCACTTTATTACCATAGTAGAAAGTCACAGTACCTCCTGGTCAATGGTAGGAATCGGAGATCATTTTGGACTCCTTATCACCAGTGACAGCAGCTCCTGGTCAGTGGCAGTACAGAAGCCAATCTGAGATCTCTTCCTGCCAGTTGCAGCAGTTAACAGTCAATGGTGGAACAGGAATCCATCTGGGGTCCCTTTCCCACCAGTGGCAGCAGCTCCTGGTCAATGGCAAGAACTGTAGCCCATGGCTGCTGCATTCCTGCCAGTTGAAGTAGCTCCCAACCAACAGCAGGAAGAGCCTATGTCAAATCCTTTTCTTACAAGCCACAACAGCTCCCAGTCAATGGCAGGGACACAGCCCATCTTGGACTCCTCCCTGCCAGTCACAGCATCATTTGCAGTAACAGAAAACTATTTGATTCCCTTTCTCATGAATGGTATCAGCTCCTGGTCAATAGCAGGAATGAGAGCCCATCCCAGATCCTTCCTCACCAGTTGCAGAAGCTACCAGACAATACATGTACCCCATCCTGCAGGGAAATTCTCAGGCAAATTTCGCTACTGTTCTCCAATATAATTTTGGCCCATAAAGAGCCTTGCCTATGGTTCCATTTCATAATTTGACTTACATTCAAAATATTCAACAGAAGAGCTTCAAACTGAGGGAGGAATTCAAAAGGGTTGAGTATATCGGACTCCAACTGTTCTTGTTTCAGGAAGTGTAATGAAAAGCATGATTCCCACATTCAAGGGTAAGAAGTCAACCCTACTAAGGCATATAAACATATTTTTAATTTATTTTTTTATTTAAGCAGAAGAAAAGAGAAAAAAGACATATATAGCAAAGACAAAAAAGAAAACAGACAAACAAATGACTAGAGTAAATGCACAACAGTAACATTACAGGTTTACAAAACAGGATAATAGAAATCACAATGGTTGCAATATCGCATATCATTATCTTTATAATGGTTGTTTACATTAACAGATATAGACATGTAAAATTGATCTAATATCACTATAAATTGTTCTTTCACAATAATGAATACATTCAGCACTGTGGCCATTTTAGTTATTTTACATATACATATATACAGATTTATATCTTTTCCTTTTCCCTTTTCTCTTTCCCCCTTTTCCCTTCCCAATTACTTTGGCTCTTTGAGCTGCTTTTTACCCTTACATAGTATTTATTATAGATTTTGGATCATATATACTTTTTCCATTTCTTACACTAGAGAGACAATATGGTATTTACACATGTGGGTTTGATTTATCTCACTTATGAATATGGTCTCAAATCATGACTATTTACTTATAAAAGTCTCAATGCAATCTTTCTTAATAGCTGAGTAGTACTCCATTGTATAAAAACACCACATCTTTTTTATCCATTCTTTGATTGATGGTCACTTGGGTTGTTTCCAAGATTTGGCTATTACAAATTGAGTTGCTATAAACATGGGTGCACAGATATCACTGTGGTATGATGATTTCAATTCTTCTGGGAATATGCCGAGAAGAGGGATAGCTGTGTTGAATGGGATCTCTAATCCTAGATTCTTCAGGAATCTCCACACTGATTTCCACAGTGGTTGCACCAGTCTACATTCTCACCAACAGTGGAGAAGAGTTCCTTTTTCCCACAGCCCCTCCAGCATTTGTTGTTGCTTCATTTTTTAAACTTGGCCATTCTTTCTGGAGTGCGATCTCAGTGTTGTTTTAATTTGGATTTCCCGAATGATCATTGATGTTGAACATTTTTTCATATATTTATTTGCCATTGGTATTTCTTTCTCTGAGAAGTGTGTATTCATCTCAGATGCCCATTTTTGGATTGGGTCCTTGAATTTTAGAGGCTTGATTTCTTTTAATTCTTTATATGTTTTAGATAGAAGTCCTTTGATGGACAATTGGCTAAGATATTTTCCCTGTTTGTGGGTTTTCTTTCACTCTGTTGGAGATTTCCTTTGACATGCAAAAACATTTTAGTAAGATGAGAACCCAGTTGTTCATTCTGAGAAGTGTTTCCTGTGCAATTTGATTTTTGTTGATGAATTCTCTGCTTACACCTATATCATCAAGGTTTTTACCTACTCTGTCTTGTAGTGTTTAGTGTCTCTGTTTTAATATTCAGATCCTTCACCCATTTTGACTTTATTTTAGTCCATGGTAATAGGCATGGATCTAGTTTTAGTTTACAGCCTCTAGAAAGCCAGTTTTACCAGCACCATTTGTTAAAGAGGCCATCTTTCTTCCAATACACGTTTGGCCCCTTTGTCAAAGATGAGGTGGCTAAGTGTGTTTGTAGTTGGGGCTATATCTTCTAATCTATTCCATTGATCTTCAGGTCTGTTTTGATTTCAGTATCATGCTGATTTTATCACAGAAGCTTGGTAGGATAGTTTCAAGTTGGGAATTGTGATGCCTCCTGCCTTCCTTTTGTTGCCCAGAATTGTCTTTGCTACTTTAGGTGTTTTCTGGTTCCAGATGAATTTCAGGAATGCTTTCTCTAGCTCTGTGATGTAGGCAAGTGGTATTTTGATTGGGATTGCATTGAATCTGTATAATAATTTTGGGAGAATGGCCATTTTCATGATGTTTGTTCTTCCTATTCATTAAGAGGGAATATCTTTCCATTTTCTGAAATCTTCAATTTCCTTCTTTAGAGTAATGTAATTTTCACTGTATAGATCTTGTACTTCCTTTGTTAGACTGATTCCTAAGTATTTCATTTCATTTTTTTTTGGATGTTATAGTGAAGGGTGTGGGCTGCCTTATTTCTCTCTCTGTGATTTTGTTGTTTGTGTACAGGAATGCTATTGATTTTTGAGTGTTCACCTTGTATCCAGCTACACTACTGAATTTGGTTATTACTTCTAGAAGTCTTCTAATGATTTTTGGGGGTCTTCTATGTAGAGTATCATATCATCTGCAAATAATGATAATTTCACTTCTTCCTTTCCTATCCTTCTTCCCTTTACTTCTTTCTCTTGTCTAATTGCTCTGGCTAATCTTTCCAGAACTATATTGGATAGGAGTGGTGATAATGGACATCCTTGGCTTGCTCCTGATTTCAGGTTGAAAGTTTTCAGTTTTTCCCCATTCAGTAAGATGTTGGCTGTTGGTTTATAATATATGGCTTTTATCAGGTTGTGGTAGAGACCATCTATTCCAATTTTCTGCAGGGTTTTTATCATGAATGGGTGTTGGATTTTGTCGAAAGCTTTTTCTGCATCTATTGAGATAATCGTGTGGTTCTTGTCCTTGGCCCTGTTGATATGGTGTATTACATTTATTGATTTGTGTGTGTTAAACCATCCCTGCATTCCTGAGATGAATCCCACTTTATCGTGGTGTACAATCTTTCTGATCACTTTCTGTATTGTATTTTCCAGTATTTTATTGAGGATTTTTGCATCTATGTTCCTGAGGGAGATTGGCCTGTAATTTTCTTTTTTGGTTGGGTCTTTCTCTGGTTTTGGTATTAGGGTAACACTTCTATCCAGGAATGACTTAGGGAGACTTGCTTCCCTTTCGATTTCATTGAAGATTTTGAGGAGTGTTGGCATTAAGTCTTCCCTAAATTTCTTGTACAATTCAGCAGTGAATCCATCAGGGCCTGGACTTTTCTTTGTTTGTAGGGTCCTAATTACATTTTCAATTTCATTAAGTGAAATTGGGTTATTCAGCAGCTTTACATCTTCTTGACCCAGGTTTGCTAATTCATAGGTTTCTAGGAATTTGTCCATTTCTTCTGTGTTATCAAATCTATGTGAGTAAAGGTTTTCAAAGTTGGTGTTGATGATCTTTTGTATTTCCTCTGGGTCTGTAGTGATTTCATCCTTTTCATTTCTTATTGCATGAATCTGAGTTTCCTCTTCTGGATAAGGTTGGCTAGGGGTTTATCAATTTTATTTACTCTTTCAAAGAAATAACTTTGATTCATTAATTCTTTGTAATTTCTTTTTAGTTTCAATTGCATTAATTTCTGCTCTAATCTTAATAATTTCCTCCCTTCTTTGGGCTTTGGACTTAACTTGCTCTTCTTTTTCTAGAAGTTTGAGGTGCAGCATTAGGTTGTTTATGTGTGATCTTTCCATTTTTCTGATGGGGAGGTTAGTGCTATAAATTTCCCTCTGAGGACTACTTTCATTGTATCCTACAGGTTCCAGTAATTTGTATTTGCATTTTCATTCAATTGTAGATATTTTTTAATTTCTTCTTTAACCTCTTCTGTGACCCATTGGTTATTTAGGAGAGTATTGTTTAATTTCCATGTATTTATGGGGTTCTTATGGGTTTTTGTCATTCATTTCCAATTTTACTGTGCTGTGGTCAGGTAATATGCATGGAATTATATCAGTTCCTTTGCATTTGCTTAAGTATGTTTTGTGGACCAATATATGATCCATTTTAGAGAGCGATCCATGTGCAGCTAAGAAGAATGTGTATTCTGATGTTGATGGGTGGAATACTCGGTATACATCTACTAGGTCCATTTGTTCACAAGTTTGATTCAGTTCTGTTATTTCTTTGCTGATTTGTCTCTCTGTGACAGTGGGGTGTTAAGGTCCCCTGTTAAAACTGTATTATTGTTTATTTGGTTTTTCAAGTCTATTAAGAATTGTCTTACATAGTTGGGTGCTCCCATATTTGGTGCATATGTATTTATGATTGTAATCTCTTCCTCTTAAAGTTTTCCCCTAACAAGTATGTAGTGACCTTCTTTATCTCTTTTGATCATTCTGTTTGAAGTTTGCATTGTCTGCAAACACAATAGCTATTCCTGCTCTGAGTTCCTGTTGCATGGAGTATTTTTTTCCAGCCTTTGATTTTTAAATCTGTGAATTTCCTTTTGATTGAAATGTGTTTCTTGTACACATCATACTGTTGGGCTGTGTTTCTTAACCCACTCTGCTAGTCTGTTTCTTTTTATTGGTGAGTTGAGACCGTTTACATTGATTGATATAACTGGTATGTACTGGCTCATCCCTGTCATGATATCTTTCTGTTGTTGGTTTTCTACATTTTCTGTTTAATTGTTTGCCCTGCTTAGTGGTATCCTTTGGCTGTTATTCTTTTTTTTTTTTTTTTTTTTTTTTTTTTTTTTTTTTTTTTTTTTTTTTT
>RJWM01022239.1:0-16292 GCA_004363535.1 Dasyprocta punctata | reverse complement strand
AGTTCTTCTTTGTCATTATTTCTCCATCAATTTTTAAGTATAGTTTTTCAGGGTACATCAATCTGGGTTGAAAGTTGTTTTCTTTCAGGATCTGAAATACTTCACTCCAAGCTCTTCTTAAATTAAAAGTTTGTTTTGAGAAGTCTGCCATGATTCTGATGGCTTTCCTTCATAGGTTATCTGTTTCTTTTCTCTGACAGCTTTTAGTATTCTGTTCTTGTGCTGTATTTCTGATACCCTTATTATTATATGTCTGGGTGAAGATTTATTTTGGTTATGGTTAATTGGGGTACTGTATGCCTCAGTTACTTGTATTTCAGATTCTCTTCCCATTTTTGGAAAGTTTTCTGCTATTATTTCTGTGAATAGTCTTCACAAGTCATTAGTATTGACCTGTGCTTTTTCATTTATGCCCATCACTCTTATCTTATTTCTCTTGGCATCCTCCTGAAGCTGTTGAATTATTGTTTCTTGGTTACTTACTGTTTTTAAAAGATCTTTTGTTTTGTGGCCATGATCACCCATGCTGTCTTCAAGATCTATCTTCAGATTCATTCAAGCAGTTTTTCAAACTTTCCATGGAAGTTTTCATTTCCTGCATTTCCCTTTGCATCTGTTTCATGCATTCTGTTTGTGTCTTATATTGCTCATTCAAAGTTTTGATCATTTTCTTAAGTTCTTCTATTTTTTATCTTGCTCTTCTTTAGATGCACACATTTCTTTAATAATGATTCTCATTTCATTTTTTAGCTGAGAGAATATTTCTGATTTGAATTTCTCTACAGCTTCATCAAGCTGTTTCTTTACTGCATTTTCTATCATTTTGGAAAGTTCAGTTGTGTGACTCCCACTTTCTTCCATTTCAGTGTCCCTTCAATTTATTCTCAGTGGGCTGGGGGACTGAGACTGCCACTTGGTCTTTCATTGTGTCATTTTCTTCTAGAGCCTATGTGACTCTGTGACCTGTGAGGCTGACTGGGCATTCCCCTGGTGGGTTGCACTGAGCCACAGGACCCAGTATAGCTGGATCTGTGTGCAGCAAGTAAGGGTGGCCTCCTGGGGCATGTGGGTGGAGCCTCTACTTTCCTGGGTGGGAGTAAAGGCCTCCCTGTTCAAGGGAGCTAGGCAGAGTATACCCTGGAGTGTGGCAGAACACTGACCCTAAGTCTGGCTGCAAGGAGTTCAGAGGTCCCACTGTACCAGGCAAGCCTGGGCAAGTCCCAGGCCTACAGTGCTGAGGCCTTGCTTCTGGGTGGGTGGGGCCCGCAAGCTCTAGGATGTGGCACAGTCCACTCCACTGAAGTATGGAGCTCATGTGTGCTCTGTGCTCTGGTGCAGGGAGCCCATGCTCTCCAAGGCCCTGCAGTTAAGCTGGTCAGTCCCTGATGAGCAGCTCTGGGGTCCTGGGCTGGGCTGGGCTGAGTACCTCTGTGTCCCACAAGGCTGACTGTGTGTTCCTGTGGTGGGTCACACTGAGCCATGGGACCCAGTAGAGCTGGATCTTGTGTGCAGCAATTGAGGGCGGCCTCCATATAAACACTTTATAATTCCTGGAATCCATTATGCTGTAACAAATGCCCACAAGGTATATTCTGTGTGTGCCCCTCATAACAACAGATTTATCCCCCACCCCATTGCCTGGACTAATATTAAGGTGTGGGCATTTCCCTGCAAAAGACTAGAATATTGAGTCTTGTATTCATCTACTGGTAAGGGATTTACACACCTAGTATGCATTGATACCATTACTGGGTGGATAGATGCCTTTTGTGCCAGGTTAGAATGGACTCTGGTGGTGGTAAAAGTCCTTTTTAAAGAAATAATCCCAAGATTTTGACAGCAGAGAATTACACAAAGTGACAACTGACCCTCTTTCACATCCCAAATCAAACAGGAGTTGACCAAAGTACTGTGAGTTAAATATCATCATGTAATAGAAATTTTTTCACCCAGCCAGTATTCTTTAGTTTCTTTGTTACTTAGGTAATAGTTACTGTTGCAGTTCCAGTTGCTTCTGTCTAGAAATGACTGGTTACTGTGCTGCATAGCTATTCACCATGATGCATATTGTAAGAACCAGTCAAATACAGTGAAGTGCTTTACCTCTGTACTTCACTTTTGCAGTCCCATAAAGTCCTCCCTCACTGAACGTTCAGGGCCTGATACTTTGGAAATGATCCCTGATCAGTACCCATCAATTTAAATAAATTTGCCTACAAATTTAGGGTGACATTTTAGTGTTTCTTTTGAAATCACTATGGATTAGTCAAAGATTTTCTCTAGTATACTTTAATAATAAAGTGTATCTAATTATATAAGACCCTAAGTCTAGGCACATTTTTGTTCTATTATCAATAGTACCTGAAAGCTTGACACACTAGACAAACTTGTCCAGAGTATTCTCTTCCTGCAATGGCAGATGGACTCATTAGCAATAATGACTGTATATCACAGGGGCATAGCTATTCTAACAGCTGAAAAAAATTGGATGGATTTGTCCATAAGGGAATAATGTAGTTCCCATGGAAACAGGTCTAAAATACTAGAAGATATAGCACAAAATCTTACTGACTATGCTTCTGAGATCTATGAAGAATTATTAGAATTAAGGATGTTCTAAACCAATATTTGGAATAGGGTGTCTTGGTTACTGTCAAGCACATGGATTTTACTGTTTTTCATGTCTTTATATTTAGGTCTTACATAATTAGTCTTTTATTAAAAATTTGTTTCTTTTTGACATGAATATAACTACTGGTGAAGACCATAACTCAACATTAGAACTTCCTTAATGCTTGTGGTTTGTTTACACCCTTGGACAAAATACTCAACTCCCTTGAACTCATATGTTCACCAGGGTAAAGTTTTATTGGTTCCAGTATAAGTAGAGTCAATAACTGTACTCACTGACAGTAAATATAAAAGACAACACTTGTTCCTCCAGCATTCCTCAAAGATTTCTGGCAGTGAGTACAGTTAGAAACAGTGGAGTTGAGTGAGTCACTCCTTTCCCTTCAATGAGTTCTAAAAAGTACCCTATGATTATTTCTGCTTCCATTATCCTGAGAGAGGTGGAGTGTAAAATAGCAAAAACCTAGCAGATTGATGATGCTTTTGGTGATTGCACATGTGTGTTGGATGTCCTACCTGGTCACTGCTACTTCATTACAGTGTGATAAATGTGCACTGTCTCATAAATATGAGTAAGTTAAGGGATAACTCTGACATGAGAATATGTACTAGAATTCATAATAGGACTCAGCACCTTGTCAATAATTTCATCTTGATCACACCAAGAAATTCAGTGGGAGGCACCTGAAGCAAGAATGTCTGGCATTTAAACTTCGAAAGCTTATGATTTTAACCCATTTAGTCCTGTTGTCGATACCTTTGATGTGTGCAATAATTTCCCAGTTCTCCGGCACAATTCTTTTTTTTTTTTTTTTTTTTTTTTTTTTTTTGCGGCACCAGGGATTAAACTCACAACTTCGCGCCTGCCTGACAGGCACCTAAGCCACTGAGTCAAACTCCCGGCCCTGGTTTTTTGAGGCAGGGTCGCTCAGGCCAGCCTTGTGCTCGCGTTGTAGCCCAAGCTGGCCTCGAACTCACAACGCTCCTCCTACCTCAGCCTCCCGAGTGCTGGGATTAAAGGCGTGAGCCACCACATCCGACTCTGGCACAATTCTTTATCAGTATTATAAATTCTATATGCAAGAAATTGCCCTGTTCACAACTTACTTTCGTCTTCAAAAAGGAATTAATGAAAGAATGGTTTATTTAACTCAGAGTTTGCTTTTGTTTCAGTAAAAATTAGCTGGTTGTAAAGGAAATGGAACATTGCATAGAGGTAATAGGTAATGGTGACTGACATCAGCAAAAGCAATAATGGCAAGAGAGTAGGACAAAATTCTTTTCTTCCCTTATATTGTACGAAGGCTAATAGTTCTAGTGTGAGTGTAGCACTCACACTTCCAATCTCAGTACTAGACCATGAATTAATCGCAAACTGTAGATTCAAACACTCCCAAAAATCCCACCACTCATAACTGCCTGAGACTTTTGAGGGACATCCAGACACAAACAATAACATGGTTCCCCTCACCCCCAAAGACCCATGCAAATCCCTTTATACAAAAGATACTAAATCTACTTCTAAATATTGACAAATTCCTAGCAGTTTCAGTGCTGTTGAGAAATCAAAGACTCAAGTCTCCTTGAGATGGAAGGCAAACTGTTAACTGATACAAATGAAAAGAAAGTTGAACACTTCCAAATTTCAATGTCACAAGGTAAATATTTCCACTTCAAAAGTTACAAACAGGAGGATAAAAAGGAAAAGGACCAAAGCAAGTACAAAATCCAACATGGCAAGCAACAAGCCTGTATTTTCATGTGCAGGATCTGTCACTATCTGTGGAAAATTGTGAGCTTCAAAGAGCATGAGAGGCTCACCCTACAGCACTTCTGGTAGTTGTGCTTCCAAGGACTTTTCTCTTGTGCTAAGTTTGATCTTTCCTTGCAGGTTTCCTCAGAAGATCCACATTTATGACTTTTCCAAATTTCTGAGGTCTTCACTGCACCTTCAACTTCATATTTACAGCTTCACATCCTGCCCCCTCAGTTGCACACTTCCTGTGCTCCCAAGCCTTCTGCTGAAATTGAAGTAATATGAGCATATTGGTAATCAGAAAGGACTTAAGGGAATTTCTAGGGCTATTTAAATACTCTCATCTTTGGCTTCCCAAATTTGCACCCATAGCAAAACCCTTATATGAGATTTGAAACATGGCAATAGCCCCTTCCGAGAGCAGAGCCATGAACATCAAGCAGTATTTAAAAGCTTGAAGGGGAAATTGGTAATTTCTCCTGCCTTGGCATGGCCAGACATTACCAAGCCTTTCATTACCAGCTAGTCCATGAAAAGGAAGGCACTGCTCAAGCACTCCCAACTCAAACCCTAGGGCCATGGAAATGACCTATGGTGTATTTATCTAGTGAACAGGATCCTGTAGCAGCTGGATGGCCCCCTTACCTGTGTTCTATTGCAACCATCACCATCTTAGTAAGGGAAGCAGAAAAATTAACTGTGGGACAAAAGTAAAATGTGTTTGCTCCCCTTTCAGGTGAGACCCTGTTGCAAGGACCTGGTCATAAATGGCTGTCGAGAACTAGACTGACTCAGTATGGAGAAACTCATTTAGTGGACCCCACACTAAAAATTAAAACTGTTCAGTCTATTAATCCTGCTCCTTTCTGCACACATCCCTGTAGCCCTGAACATGACTGCACATAAGCCATTGAGACAGCATACTCAGCTCAACCAAATCTGCAGATTCCTCAGGACCTGGATCTGACCCTGTTCTCAGATGGCAGCAGCATGGTTATTGATCGAGTTTAGCAGGCAGTTGTCACCCTTGAGCAGACTCCTAAGAGATATTGAGCCTATTACTGGTCATTTGGTTATCACCCAAGTTAGTGGTGATGCATTGCATGGGATGCCGAAAGAATAAAACCATACAGACTCACAAATATTGAGTGGCTGACCTGGCTGCAAAGCAAGCCAACATTGGAGAATAATCTCTGGTTCTCATGTCCAGGTGGCCTCACTAGTCAGGTCACCCAAGAATTCAGAAAAGATGTTATGGTCTAAAGCAGAAGGACCCCCTGAAGAGAAAAGGTAGCAACTTTTGCTAGGAGATTTTTTTCCCTGAGATTTTGGAACTTCCTATGATACAGGATTTAATTAGCCATATCCATTTGAGAGAAACAGATGACACACATTTCAGTGGCCATTTCTTTGTTCCAAGACTTTGGACTTTGTGTACTTCAGTGGCTGCAGGAAATGTGGCCTTCTCCCACCACAATCCAGTCTCAGACCCACAGCAACAACCACATATCCTGTGACAAGGGACTCTGCCACTTGAAGATGTTTAAGTAGACTTTACTAAATTAAACCTACCAGCAGAAGCAAGAAGAGTTTGCTGGTGTTAACCTGCACCCATTTTGACTGGGTGGGTGCTCACCCCACTAGGACTGAGACATCTAGGAAAGTAATTAAGACTCTAAAGGAGTTGATTATACCTCAGTATGGACTCCCCATAATAGTGGTTTCGGATAACGGATCTGCCATTGTGGGTCAAGTAGTCCAAGGTCTTAAGACTTAAATGAAATTTATACACAGTTATTGACATCAGAGTTCCAGTCAAGTAAAAAGATAAAACCAAACTCTAAAGAATATATTGGTGAAACTCCCAGGAGATGAGCAAACTGGGTTATGATGCTTCCCATTGTGCTTCTCTGATCATGGTGGACCCTGTACTAGGATGAATTGACTCCTTTTGAGATAATGTCTGAGAGAGCTTTGTAGCTCCCTATTCACGCTTGCATTGGAAGGGCTTCAGGAAATTAGAACTTTTGACTTGCTCCAACAAATGAAGATGCTGCCTTGGACAGTAAAAGATATTCAGCACACTGTTATACTATCACTTTCTCCTGGTTCACACCCCTGTTCATTCCTCTGAACTTGGGGATAAATTTTAGATAATCCTGGGGATAAATTTTAGATAATCCTGGAATTTTAGATAATTCAAGGTAAGAGGACCCCCAAAAAGTAATTTTGACCATAACCACTGCTTTAAAAATTATAGCTTATACTCTGTGGATTCATCATTCAAAAGTCAAGAAGAGGACCCACAAGGAACCAGCAACACCTTCACCTGTGCCAGAAACCCACTCATGGCAACACTCTCAAACACTTTGACAAAATCTGGCTTCACTGTGCCCACTTCATGACTCCTGCTGCTATCCTGATTCCAGCTTTCCTGCTACACACCCTGTGGCTACTACCAGAACAGAAATTCATGGTTTGGTATAAAGGTCAGCAACAATGACAGACATATATGTTGATACAATGTCAGATATCCACAACAGGTCTCCATCAACATCCACCCAGCCACCCTGATTGTAGCGATGCTCCCCTGTGACTAACATGTCATTTGTTATCATTATGTGTAAACTGTGGAGCCCCAACTGGTGGCATGACAAAGTCCCCAGTCCTTTCTTACATGTGTGAAGGATTTGATGAGGATGACAATGAGATAGACACAGTATTCTTTGGGTTTTACTTGCATTCCAAAGTCAAAGAAGGAAAATAATGAAAGGGAAGTATACTAGGCATAGAAATTTGGGAACACTGATACAAGTGAAAATACCCAACCCACAAATCAGTGCCAGCACTTATCCAGTGGACTCAAAATCGTAAGCATATGCAAGTATATCAGGAAAAATGGACTGATTGCAAAACTGGGTACTCAAATGCTTTTTGCATGCAAACTAAATGCAAATAAAAGATGCAAATGATCCCATTTAGATGACAGGACTAACTTGGGGTGTTTGGAAATGGAAAGTATTGGAGTGGCAGACCTGGGTTTTCTTAACCATATATCTGGATAGGTTATAATGCCAGAGGAATGATTGCTCCAATTTCCACACTTACACACAAATTACATCACCAGGATCAACCAAATCCAAAAATAATATCTGCTGTCACCTCAGGAAAATCACCTCAAATAATGCCTTAGAGAAACATACCTCAGAGCTGATGCACACCAAATTGACTTGTCAAAGATAGAAACACAAATGAGCATTTACATGGTATTCAATAAAACTTGCTACCTCTTCAATCTAACTCTGAATTAGCTAAGAGTTGCTGAAAGTGTATAAGACCTAATCCATTCTTCTGTGAGGCCATAGCCTCTCCAAAACAAGTCACCCCCAGTTAGACACTTTGTGCTCCAAAAGGGGAAATAGCCCTATCTGTAGTCATGATAGAAACCATATATGGACATAGTTTTTCTGTAGGATGGGACCCCAATTGAGTTACATGTGATCAAACCATGCCACAAGAGTTGACCTTCCAAGTCCTGAGTGAGACCTGGTTTTTCTCTGTAAACATGTTGTTTAAATGTTTTAATCATAAATACAAATGGCCAGGCATGTGTCCATGCAATGCTGAGTACCTCAGTAAAAGTCACAGAAGAGAATCAAGGATTCCATTTAATTTCCCAAAACCATCAAGTACAAGCCTGATGGGCAGTATTGGTGGAGGGAAGCATAGCCAGATCCATTGGCCTGGGCACAGGCACATGGAACCAAAGTGAAGTAGGTATTCAGAGTTTCACTAGATTAACACAAACTATACAGCAATGTTTATATGGGGTGAAAAATGTAATCACTGCATAGCCAAGTAAATTCTCTAGCTAAAGTAGTTTTACAAAACAGTAGAGGACTTACATTGGTTTTTCTGGAACAAGGAAGACTATGAGTGACCTTAGGGGAGGATTGTTGGTTTTATACAAACAGCTCCAGAGTCATAATAGAAACTTTAGATAAATTAAACCAAAGGTCTAATAAGCTAAAGTTTATCAACATAATCAAGGTTGGTCCAGTTATTCAACTGGAATTCAGGGTTATCCTCACTGATCAGTGGGCTTGAAGGGCCAAGAATAAACCTAATCTTCGTCCTCACTTTTGAGCCATGTTTAATTATTTAATAAAAGACAGAATCCAAAACAGTGTCAACCAAGAACAAATGGTGATGCTAACAGAAACCACTGAATTTAGGCCCAATTATGAACCATTACTATATGAAGGACTGTGTCTGTTCTAGGGAGGAATAATATGACTTTGAGGGGGCAATGTGGGAGCAATATAAACAACTGTGACTCCATTTTCTTTTAGTCTCCATTATATCTCCATTATATAAGCTTCAGATGGCCTTGCTCATAAAATACTCGCTCACCTTCAGTTAGCCATAAATCTCATAGAAGAAAATAAAGTGATGAGATAAGGAACATACAGTTTTAGCACACATTGGCCAGAATGACCATTGCCCATATTCTGTGTGATAAAAAACAAAGATGGAGGAAAAGTATCTTGTGGCCTTCTAATGAATAATGTGGTCACTATGGTAATGAAGTTACTTTTGACCTCATAACCTGTATAAAAGAGAACAAAGACTCATCGTTGACAACATTAACCCATCTTAGCTAGTCTTCATTTGCTGGAATTGAACAAATTTACTTGTTTCTGTTATGGGTCCAAACCAGCATAGGAGACCAAATAGCCAATTGTGAATTTAGAAAAGCCTTTTGAGTCTAGCAGCTGATCTGCCAGTTCCATGTAGGGAGTTGGCAGAACAGCCCAGGTCTCTTACTGCAGACAGAATTTAAAGGGAAAACCACATCCTGATTAGTACAGTCACCTGTTACTCTTGGCTGAATCTAGGCAATTTTTCTTGAAACTTGACACCATTACAAAGAACTTAGTTTAGCAAATACACTGTTTTTAACATACATATGCTCTTTCAGGGGCTAACTGATCTCATTGTACTTCCTCTTAATCACTTTTGCCTCCCTGGGGTGATCTGGAGGTTAGTTTTAGGGAATTTTCCTGTGTGAATTATCACAGTTTCTTGGAACTTAAGTCTTCCATAAATGTATCTTTTGAATTGCTGTAACAGTGTTGCAAGAAAAACTGAACCAAAATAGCCAGGAGTTCAGGAGAAGAAAAGAAATTTTAATGACACTAGTGAAGCCTAGAGGAGTAAACTTCTATATCTGAAGTGAGGTTTATGGAGAATTTGTCTTTTTATAAGATGGTGAATGGAAGTTTCAAGAATAAGATAAGCTTCCGCTGAAGACCAGGGTACAATGGTTAACCTCTGATGAACATAACGATGAGCATAGTGTATGTACCACGTTGTTCTTATCACATTAACAGAAGATTCACTTTGATGACAAATTATATAATTTAGCTGAGTTCAGTGGTAGAGAACAGGATAACTACAGCGTTATTTACCAAAATAGCTGCAGTTAGGTCAGGATTTCTGCTTCACTGGAAAACCTCAAGCTTGGCTTTTGTTGAATTTTGGGATATGTGAGATACAGTTGATGCTGATCAGTAGTTAGATTTAAGAAAATTATATGGTTATCTAATGTCTGTTACTTTTCTCAAATGGCTGAGACACAATTCCTAACACCCAAAAATTAAGGAAGGAAAGGTTTATTTAGATCACAGTTTGTGGAGGTTTCAGTCTAGAATCAATTGGCTCCAAGGCAGGTTACAATGGCACAGTGGCAACAATTCAAGGAGTCAGAAGATGGTAAAAGCAGCAAGAGAAAAAGGAGGAGCAGGAGAGCAAGTCTATTTTCCTCCCATAAGCAGACTACAAAATCCTGGAAAGGTGTGGTATGCATACCATTTCCATCCCCTTTTCTTGCACAAGATGAGGATGTTCCAAAGTGAGAACCCCCTTCTGAGTCACTTCATTAAATTTCAAAATTTCTCAAGTTGACACATTGTGTCAACCATTATAGTCCACCCCTTGTTAACTTAGCAACCAGACATATTTCTTTAAACAGGCTTCCAGATAAAAAAGTGATGTTCATTCTTATTGTTTCATAACCCAAGCATTATGAACAGGTTTGACTACACTTAAAAACCAGTATTAAGTCTATCAACATCATATTACATTAGTACCAAAACATTCTACCCTTACCCTCCTCAAAGACTCATATGCATCCCTTTATGTACATGTCATTAGTACCTCTCTAAGGGTTCCCAAATACCTAGCAGTTTTAGTATTGTTGAAATATTCAAGTCCCTAGTCTCCTCTGAAAAACAAGCCCCTTTACAAATGAAAACAAAGTTGAATGCGTTCAACATTTGATAACACAAGGTAAATATTTTTGTTCCAAAAGTTATAAACAGGAAGATACAAAAGATTGGGACCAAAGTAAGTACAAAGTTCAGAAGGGTGATTATTAAATCTTGTCCTTTCATGTCTAGCATCTAAAGCTATCTTTGAAAAACTATGAACTCCAGAGAGCTTGTGTGATTCCACCCCTACGGCACTTCTGTTGTTTACAGCTCCCACAGCTTTCCTCTTAGGTCCAGTTTCCTCACTCCTTGAAGATTTTCTTAGAGGATCCACATTCTTGGCTTTTCTAAACTTCTGGGTTCTCCACTGCACCTTCCAATTCATCCCCACAGCTTAATACATTGCCCTCTCAGAGGAAAATTGCCAGACTTCACAGGCATTGTGAAATCAGGTTGGCAACCTTCTTAACCCCACAATTCTTGCATACTGTAAACACCAAAACCAGCACCAGTTGGATGATGCCAAGTCTGCTGACAGCTGGACCCCAGACAGACTTTTCTATCTCATGGCTGTAGAGGCCAAGGATCTGGATTGCTGGGCACTCTGAATTAAATTCTGAGTAATAAATTTTTGCATGCCACCACCATTCTGAACATGGTACTTTGTGACTTTCTTGTCAAAGCAATCATTCGCATTTGCAGTTTTGAGGCTGCAAAGGGTGAAGAATTACTGCTTCTTGTTTTGCCCTCCGGCCCGATTTTCTATTTTCTTGTTAGTTCTCATCAGTGGATACTTCCTCAGTTCTATCTTTGTAGTGCACAGCTTATTGGAGCTTCCTTTCTCACTAAACTTACAACAGTTTAAATCATTCTGTTGGGCTCCTTGCTTTTAATTTACAACATAAATCTGATTAAAAATTCTCAAATAATAGCTATGTCATGGCCTCAACATTCAACTACCTTGAAATTTCTTCTGTCAGATTTATTAGTTTGTTGCCCTTAATCTTAGTTTCAGGTAAAACCTCTATACATAAGAGAAATACAGACACATTTTTTGCCAAGTCACAGCAGAAACCTCCTGAACCCATTCTTTACCAGTTTTCTGATCTTCTGAGGTCTCACTGAAAACTCCCATACAGAACAGCCCAAGACTCTTACAATTGTCATCTTCAAACATTCCCAAATTCTCCCTACAAACCATTCCCAAAAATCTCTTGAGTCACATGATCAGGTTTAGTCACAGCAATGACCCCAATTGTGGTACCATATGCTGTCCTAGTTACTCTTGTCTCATTGCTGAGACAAGATAACTGCCATTCAAAATTAAGGAAGAAAAGTTTTATTAACTCACAGTTTGTGGAGATTTCAGTTCAAAATCAGTTGTCTCCAAGGCAGGGTGGCATGAAAGAGGGGCAACAGTTCAAGGGGACAGAAGACAACAAGTGCAGAAAGATCAAAAGGTAGGGGAGATTAATAATCTTTTCTTCTCATGTTGTAAGAAGGCTACCAACACCTAGATCAGGGGTAGCATGAACACTCTGTGCTTTCCTCTTTCACAGAATGACACTTGCAAAGTGAAGACTTTGGTCTCCTGCTGAGTAACTTCATAAAACTTCTACACTTCTCAAGTTAACGCAATATATCAACCATTACACCTAGCCAGAAAGAAACTTTCCAATGGTGAAAAACAAGTCAAAATTGAAGCCCTTGTCCCTCTTGCAATTGTTTCCCAGAAGATCATTACTGTAGATGTGGACCTCTACTTTGCTGCAGATCTTCATAAAGTAGAACTTTATTAGCTAGAGAAAGTTCTTTTCTAGAGGAAAGAGTGACATCACTAAGGAAAGAAATCACAAAATATCCATCCTGATTTTTCTGTTTGTCTATCAGCTAATTGAGGAAATAGATATTCATAATTAGTGGTGCTCAGGAATTAACTTCATTTCCTAGGAGTGTGCACAGAAAATGCAGTTTTGTTTGAGGCTTCATTAGATTAGGATATTACTTTAAGATGTTTAACATATTCCTTTCTGACCAGGTCCCATGACTCAGCATGACCTAAGACTTAACACGAGCCTAAAGGGGACACCCGGCCAGCCTCGCAGAACACAGAGGTATGCAGCCCAGCCCAGATCAGCCCAGGACCCCAGAGCTGCTCACCAGGGACTGACCAATATAGCTGCAGGCCCTTGCAGAGCTTGGGCTCCCCCCATTAGAGTGCAGAGCATGCATGAGCTCCATACTTCAGTGGAGCAGCTTGTGTGCACCCCATCATAGAGCTCACAGGCCCCCACCAGCCAGGACCATGGCCCCAGCACTGTAGGCCTGGGACTCGCCCAGGCTTGACCTGGCACAGTTGTTGCTCTGAATTCCTTGTGGCTAGACTCAGGGTCAGGGTGGCATCACACTCCAGGGTACACTCTGCCTAGCTCCCTGGGACTGGGAGGCCTTGGCCCCCACAGAGTTAAGGCAGAGGCTCCACCCGCATGCCCTGGGAGGCTGCCCTCACTGGCTGCACACAGGATCAGGCTCTATTGGGTCCAGCGACTCAGCACAACCCAAGACTCAATGCAACCCTCAGGGGAACGCCCGGTCAGCATTGCAGGACACAGAGCCACATAGGTTCTAGAAGAAAATGACAAAATGAAAGATCAGGAGGCAGTCTCAGTTCCCCAGCACACTAAGAATAAATCCAAGAGACACTGAAATGAAAGACAGTGGGAGTCACACAAATGAACTTTCAGAAATGATAGAAAATGCAGTAAAGAAACACCTTGATGAAGCTGTAGAGAAATTCGAATAAGAAATATTCTCTCAGCTAAAAAATGAAATGAGAATCATTAATAAAGAAATCTGTGTATCTAAAGAAGAGCAAGATAAAAATAGAAGAACTTAAAAATGATTGAATCTTTGAATGAACAATATAAGACACAAAATAGAATGCATGAAACAGATACAAAGGGAAATGCAGGAAATGAAAAACTCCATGGAAAGTTTGAAAAACTACTTAAATGCAGCTGAAGGTAGAATCTCAGATCTTGAAGACAGCATGGCAGCTCATGGCCACAAAAGAACAGATCTCTTAAAAATAGTAAGGAACCATGAAACAACAACTCAACAGCTGCAAGATGATGCCAAGAGAAATAAGATAAGGTTGATGGGCATAAATGAAAAAGCACAGGTCAATACTAATGACCTGCGAAGACTATTCACAGAAATAATAGCAGAAAACTTTCCAAACATGGGAAGAGATTCTGAAATACAGGTAATTGAGGCATACAGAACCCCAGTTAACCACAAGCAAAATAAATCCTCACCCAGACATATAATAGTAAGGGTATCAGAAATACAGCACAAGAACAAAATACTGAAAGCTGTCAGAGAAAAGAAACAGATCACCTGTGAAGGAAAGCCTATCAGAATCACGGCAGACTTCTCAACATAAACCTTTAAGTTAAGAAGAGCTTTGAGTAAAGTATTTCAAACCCTGAAAGAAAACAACTTTTAATCAAGGTTGATGTACACTGCAAAATTATCCTTAAAAATTGATGGAGAAATAAGATATTTTCATGACAAAGAAGAATTGAAGAAATTTCTGGCCACCAAACCAACACTACAGAGAGTACTGAAAGACACTCTAGAAACAGACAAAGATAGCCACAATCTTAAGAACAACAACAAAAGGAAACCACTAAGCAGGGCAAGTAATTAAACAGAAAATGTAGAAAACCAACAACAGAAAGATATAATGACAGGGATGAGCCAGTACGTTTCAGTTATATCAATCAATGTAAATGTTCTCATCTCACCATTAAAAAGAAACAGACTAGCAGAGTGGGTTAATAAACAAAATTCAACAATATGCTGTGTACAAGAAACACATTTCACTCAAAAAGAAATTCACGGAAAAATATCAAAGGCTGGAAAACAATGCTCCTTGCAACAGGAACCCAGAAAAAACCAGGGGTAGCTATTATGATTGCAGATGATGCAAACTCAAACCAAAAATGAACAAAAGAGATAAAGAAGGTCACTACATACTTGTTAGGGGAAAACTTCAAGAGGAAGAGATTACAATCTTAAATATATATGCACCGAATATGGGAGCACCCAACTATGTAAGATAATTCTTAATAGACATGAAAAACCAAATAAACAATAATACAATTATAACAGGGTACCTTAACACCCCATTGTCACAGAGAGATAGATCAACCAAACAAAAAATCAGCAAAGAAATAGCAGAACTGAATCAAGCTTGTGAACAAATGAACCTAGTAGATGTATACCAAGTATTCCACCCATCAACATCAGAATACACATTCTTCTCAGCTGCACATGGGTCATTCTCTAAAATAGATTATATACTGGTCCACAAAGCAAGCTTAGGCAAATACAAACGAACTGAAATAATTCCATGCACATTATCTGACAACAGCACAGTAAAATTGGAAATTAATGACAAAAAAACTACAATAACTGCACAAACACATGGAAATAAAATAATACCCTCCTAAATAACCAATGGTTCACAGAAGAACTTAAAGAAGAAATTAAACAATATCTACAATTGAATGAAAATGCAAATACAAATTACCGGAACCTGTGGGATACAATGAAAGCAGTCCTCAGAGGGAAATTTGTAGCACTAAACTTTCATATCAGAAAAACGGAAAGAACACACATAAACAACCTAATGCTGCACTTCAAACTTCTAGAAAAAGAAGAGCAAGTCAAGCCCAAAGCCCAAAGAAGGGAAGAAATTATTAAGATTAGAGCAGAAATTAATGCAATTGAAACTAAAAAAAATACAAAGAATTAATGAATCAAAGTGTTAGTTCTTTGAAAGAATAAATAAAATTGATAAACCCCTACCCAACCTTAACAAGAAGAGGAAAGAAAAAACTCAGATTCATGCAATAGGTAATGAAAAGGGTGAAATCACCACAGACCCAGTGGAAATACAGAAGATCATCAACACCTACTTTGAAAACCTTTACTCACATAGATTCAATAACACAGAAGAAATGGACAGATTCCTAGAAACCTATGAATTACCAAAGCTGAATCAAGAAGACGTAAAACTGCTGAATAACCCAATTTCAGCTAATGAAATTGAAAATGTAATTAAGACCCTACCAACAAAGAAAAGCCCGGGCCCTGATGGATTCTCTGCTGAATTCTATAAGAAATTCAGGAAAGACTTAATGCCAACACTCCTCAAATTCTTCAATGAAATTGAAAGGGAAGCAAGTCTCCCTAACTCATCCCTGGAAACAAGTAGTACCCTAATACCAAAACCACAGAAAGACCCAACCAAAAAAGAAAATTACAGGCCAATCTCCCTAATGAACCTAGACGCAAAAATCCTCAATAAAATTCTGGCAAATAGAATACAGCAAGTTATCAGAAAGATTATACACCACGATCTAGTGGGATTCATCCCAGGAATGCAAGGATGGTTCAACATACGGAAATCAATACATGTAATCCACCATATCAACAGGGCCAAGGACAAGAACCACATGATCATCCCAATAGATGCAGAAAAAACTTTCGACAAAATCCAACACCCATTCATGATTAAAAAAAAGGAACCCTACAGAAAATCGGAATAGATGGTCTCTACCTCA
>RJWM01022238.1:12511-34126 GCA_004363535.1 Dasyprocta punctata | reverse complement strand
GTTTGTGGGTTTTCTTTTCACTATGCTGGAGATTTCCTTTGACATGCAAAAACTTTTTAGTAGGATGAGATCCCAGGTGTTGATTCTGGGAAGTGTTTCCCGTGCAATCTCATTTTTGTTCATGAACTCTCTGCCTACTCCTATGGCATCGAGATTTTTACCTACTCTGTCTTCTAGTAAGTTTAGTGTCTCCGTTTTTATATTCAGATCTTTCATCCATTTTGACTTTATTTTAGTGCATGGTGATAGGCATGGATCTAGTTTTATTTTACGGCATATAGAAAGCCAGTTTCTCCAGCACCATTTGTTAAAGAGGTTATCTTTCTTCCAATGCACATGTTTGGCCCCTTTGTCAAAGATGAGGTGGCTAAGTGTGTTTGTAGTTGTGTCTGTATCTTCTAATCTATTCCATTGATCTTCAGGTCTGTTTTGATTCAAGTACCATGCTGATTTTATCACAGTAGCTTTGTAGTATAGTTTCAAGTTGGGGATTGTGATGCCTCCTGCCTTCCCTTTGTTGCCCAGAATTGCCTTTGCTATTCTAGGTCTTTTCTGGTTCCAGATGAATTTCAGGAATGCTTTCTCTAGTTCTGTGAGGTAGGAAAGTTGTATTTTGATTGGGATTGCATTAAATCTGTATAACAATTTTGGGAGAATGGCCATTTTCACGATGTTTGCTCTTCCTATCCATGAACAGGGAATATCTTTCCATTTTCTGAAATCTTCTTCGATTACCTTCTTCAGAGTAATGTAATTTTCACTGTATAGATCTTTTACTTCCTTTGTTAGATTGATTGCTAAGTATTTCATTTTTTTGGATGTTGCAGTGAAGGGTGTGGTTTCCCTTATTTCTCTGTCAGTGAGTTTGTTGTTTGTGTACAGGAATGCTATTGATTTTTGAGTGTTCATCTTGTATCCAGCTACATTACTGAATTTGGTTATTACTTCTAGAAGTCTTTTAATGGATTTTTGGGGGTCTTCTATGTAGAGTATCATATCATCTGCAAATAATAATTTCACTTCTTCCTTTTCTATTCTTATTCCCTTTATTTCTTTCTCTTGTCTAATTGCTCTGGTTAATATTTCCAGAACTATATTGAATAGGAGTGGCGATAATGGACATCCTTGTCCTGTTCCTGATTTTAGGTTGAAAGTTTTCAGTTTTTCTCCTTTTAATAAGATGTTTGATGTTGGTTTATGGTATATGGCTTTTATCAGGTTGAGGTATAGACCATCTATTTCGATTTTATGTAGGGATTTTATCATTAATGGTTGTTGGATTTTGTCATAAGGGTTTTCTCCATCTATTGAGATGATCATTTGGTTCTTGTCCTTGGCCCTGTTGATATGGTGTATTACATTTATTGATTTGCATATGTTGAACCATCCCTGCATTCCTGGGATGAATCCCACTTGATCATGGTGTATAATCTTTCTGATAACTTGCTGTATTCTATTTGCCAGTTTTTTATTGAGGATTTTTGGGTCTTTGTTCATGAGGGAGATTGGCCTGTAATTTTCTTTTTTGGTTGGGTTTTTCTCTGGTTTTTGTATGAGGATAGTACTTGTTTCCAGGAATGAGTTAGGGAGACTTACTTTCCTTTCAATTTCATTGAAGAGTTTGAGGAGTGTTGGCATGAAGTCTTCCCTAAATTTACTGGAGAATTCAGCAGTGAATCCATCAGGATCTGGGCTTTTCTTTGTTGGTAGAGTCCTAATTACATTTTCAATTTTATTACCTGAAATTCGGTTATTCAGCAGTTTTACATCTTCTTGATTCATCTTTGGTAATTTGTAGGTTTCTAGGAATCTGTCCGTTTCTTCTGTCTTATCGAATCTATTTGAGTAAAGGTTTTTTAAATAGTTGTTGATGATCTGTATTTCCAGAGGGTCTGTAGTGATTTCACCCTTTTCATTTCTTATTGCATGAATCTGTGTTTTTTCTTTCCTCTTTTTGATAAAGTTGGCTAGGGGTTTATCAATTTTATTTAGTCTTTCAAAGAACCAACTCTTTGATCCATTAATTCTTTGTGTTGTTTTCTTAGTTTCAATTACATTAATTTCTGCTCTTATCTTAAAGTTTCCTTCCTTCTTTGGGCTTTGAACTTGACTTGCTCTTCTTTTTCTAGAAGTTTCACATGCAGTATTAGGTTGTTTATGTGTGTTCTTTCCATTTTTCTGATATGAGAGTTTAGTGCTATCAATTTCCCTCTGAGGAATGCTTTCATTTATCCCACAGGTTCGCTAATTACTATTTGCATTTTAATTCAATTTTAGGTATTGTTTAATTTCTTCTTTAGCTTCTTCTGAGACCCATTCGTTATTTAGGAGAGTATTATTTAATTTCCATTTGTTTATGCAGTTATTGTATTTTTTTTGTCATTCATTTCCAATTTAATGCGCTATGGTCAGATAACATGCATGGCATTATTTCAGTTCCTTTGCATTTACTTAAGCATGTTTTGTGGACCAGCATATGATCTATTTTAGAGAATGACCCATGTGCAGCTGAGAAGAATGTGTATTCTGATGTTGATGGGTGCAGTATTCGGTACACATCTACTAGGTCCATTTCTTCACAAGTTTGATACAATTTTTTCATTTCTTTGCTGATTTTTTGTTTGGTTGATCTGTCTCCCTGTGACAGTGGGGTGTTAAGGTCCCCTGTTATAACTGTATTATTGTTTATTTGGTTTTTCATGTCTATTAAGAATTGTCTTACATACTTGGGTGGTCCCATATCAGGTACATACATATTTATGATTGTAATATCTTCCTCTTGAAGTTTTCCTCTAACAAGTGTGTAGTGACTATCTTCATCTCTTTTGATCATTTTCAATTTGAAGTTCATATTGTCTGCAAACATAATAGCTACCCTTTTTTTCTGGGTTCCTGTTGCCTGGAGTATTGTTTTCCAGCCTTTGAATTTTAGTCCGTGAATTTCCTTTTGAGTGAAATGTGTGTCTTGTACACAGCATATTGTTGGATTTTGTTTCTTAACCCACTCTGCTAGTCTGTTTCTTTTTATTGATGAGTTGAGACCATTTACATTGATTGATATAACTGATATCTACTGGCTCATCCCTGTCATGATATCTTTCTGTCATTGCTTTTCTGTATTTTCCGTTTATTGTTTGCCCTGCTTAGTGGTTTCCTTTTGTTGTTTTTCTTAACATTGTGGCTATCTTTGTGTCTTTCTAGAGTGTCTTTCAGTACTCTTTGTAGTGTTGATTTTGTGGCCATAAATTTCTTCAGTTGTTCTTTGTCATGAAAGTATCTTATTTCTCCATCAATTTTTAAGGATAGTTTTGCAGGGTACATCAATCTGGGTTGAAATTTGTTTTCTTTCAGGATTTGGAATACTACACTCTAAGCTCTTCTTAACTTTAAGGTTTGTGTTGAGAAGCCTGCCATCATTCTGATAGGCTTTCCTTCTTTTCTCTGACAGTTTTTAGTACTTTGTTCTTGTGGTTTATTTCTGATACCCTTATAATTGTATGTCTGGGTGAAGATTTATTTTGGTTATGGTTAATTGGGGTTTTGTATGACTCATTTAGCTGTATTTCAGATTCTCTTCCCATGTTTGGAAAGTTTTCTGCTATTATTTCTGTGAATAGGCTTCATAGGTCCTTAGTATTGACCCCTGGTTTTTGATTTATGCTTATAAATCTTATGTTATTTCTCTTGGCATTGTCTTGCAGCTGTTCAGTTGTCGTTTCTTGGTTCCTTACTATTTTTAAGAGATCTTTTGTTTCATGGCCATGAGCTCCCATGCTGTCTTCAAGATCTGAGATTCTATCTTCAGCTTCATTCAAGTGGTTTTTCAAACTTTCCATGGAGTGTTTCATTTCCTGCATTTCCCTTTGCATCTGTTTCATGCATTCTGTTTGTGTCTTATACTGTTCATTCAAAGTTTTGATCATTTTCTTAAGTTCTATTTTTTATCTTGCTCTTTAGATATACCGATTTCTTTGATAATTATTCTCATTTCATTTTTTAGCTGAGAGAATATTTCTAATTTGAGTTTTTCTATAGCTTCATCGAGCTGTTTCTTTACTGCATTTTGTATCATTTCAGAAAGTTCAGTTGTGTGACTCACACTGTCTTCCATTTTAGAGTCTCTTGGGTTTGTTCTCAGTGGGGTGGGGGATTCAGACTGCCTCTTGGACTTTTGTTTTGTCATTTTCTTCTATATATTGTGTGACTCTATGTCCTGTGAGGCTGACTGGGCATTCCCCTGGTGGGTTGTTCTGAGTCACGGGACCTGGTAGTGCTGGTTCTTGTGCACAGCTAGTCAGGGTGCCCTCCAGGAGTGTGTGGGTGGAGTCTCTGCCTTACCGGGTGGGGCCAAGTCCTCCTGGTCCCAGGCAGCTAGGCAGAGTGTACCCCAGAGTGTGGCACCACCCAAACCCTGAGTCTGGCTGCAAGGAATTCAGAGCTTCTCATGTGCCAGGCAAGCCTGGGCAAGTGCCAGGCCTAAAGTGCCGGGCCCTTGCGCCTGTCTGGGCATGCTCATGAGCTCTAGGACCCAGCATACAGACAGCTCCACTGAAGAACGGAGCTTGCGTGCACCCTGTGCTCTGGTGGGGAGAGCCCAAGCTCTCCAAGGCCCTGCAACTATGCTGGTCAGTCCCTGATGAGCAGCTCTGGGGTCCTGGGCTGTGCTGGCCTCAGTATCTCTGTGTCCTGTGAGGCTGGCTGAGTGTTCCCCTGGTGGGTCACACTGAGTCATGGGACCCGGTAGAGCTGGAATCTGTGCACAGTCAGTGAGGGCAGCCTCCCACAGCATGCGCTTGGAGCCTCCACCTTACTGGGTAGGGGCCAAGGTCTCCCGGTTCCAGGCAGCTAGCCAGAGTGTACCCCAGTGTGTGGTGCCACCTGGACTCTGAGTCTGCCTGCAAGGAGTTCAGAGCTTCTGGTGTGCCAGGCCCAAACTTTAATTTTGAAGAGAAAAAAAGAAAAGCAAATCAGAACAGAACAACACAAGTGATATGGGACTTCAAAACAAGACAACAGAAAATCACCAGTGGACACTCTCATTTTCTTCAAAATCGATGTCCATACCATCACAAACAATAAAATCAAACAAAACAAAACTGAACAAAACCAATCAAAACAAAAGAATGAAAGCATGACAGGACTTCAAAACAAGGTAATAGGAAATGAACAATGGCTACCATAGTGTCTCTTGTTTTTTTTTCAAAATAGCTGCCCATACCTTCACACATAGAAAATCAAACAAAACAAAACATAATAAAACCAATCAGAACAAAAGAACTAAAGTAATACAGGCCTTCAGAACAAGATAATAGGAAATCAACAACTATTTGGAAGAAAACAACAGACATTATGGTAGTAAATAGTCTGACTTAATTGGTTTCTTTGTGATCTGGTCAGCTTGACATTTATAGCTACCCAGATGATACTAATTTTTAACCAAGGTTAAAAAATTTTGAGCTAAAGTAATTATTAGAGCACCTGGCAAATATTGCACAATTGGTATTAGATATTGTCATAAGATTCAGATGTTCAGGTGATGTTTTATTAATTTTAAAAATCAACATTGGAAGGTTATCTGTTAATGACAATTACTTTTTGTGTATCCTTGGTAATATAACTTCACTTTCTCACTAGCAAAAAATACTTAGTATTTCATTTTCCTTTGTTTTCACATAGTCCACTTTTTTTTTTAACTTGGAAGGAGAGGTAAACTCTAATCCAGTACTGACCTGATAGATACAGATAACTGTGCAATTTGTTCCAGATTTATTACATGAAATGTTTTTTGAAACTATAAAGCTCAGAAGTATATTTTCTTGTCTCAGTCTGATTTATACACCTTGCTCTTAGATGCGTGATTTATAGGGAAATCAGCCTCTCCAATGGGAGAGAGTTCATGTGCAAGTTCTTGGTAACTTCCTACCCACCACAACATTGAAGTTACTGTCTTATCATTTACAAAGAATTCACAGAAATTAAAAGATTTTCAAAATGTAGTGAAGTCTTTGAAAACAACACAGTCCTTCAGAGAAGTTAAAACACTAAATTCTATTTATTTTATTAAGAAGATATATCATGACACAGAAAAGAGAATTCTTGCTATGAGTCCATGATGTTCCTCTCGTAGTTGACTTAGTGTCTCGTGCTCTGGTAATAAATTTTTACCTTGTATAGAGAAAACAAAATGCCTTAAAACCTTGAAAATATGTGGACTTGCATTGTAAAACATAGTTTTCTTCAAGACATCTGATCTTAAAACTCAAATGAAGAATTTACACATTAGGGTGTTTATGTTTTAAGACACAGTTTAGCGATATTCCATCAGCCAATAATAGCCACTAGAAAACATGAGAAAAAGGCTGCTGCCTTTTGTAAAAAGCGTAATTGAGCTTAATAGGTTCAATTGCTTCTGTAGCTGCAGTTTGGATGAGAAAACCTAAAATTGGAAATGTATTTCATTTTGTTGAAAGTATGTTGATTGTCTGCAGGTTTCTAAAATTAAATTATCTGCTATGGGTTAGGAATAGTTGGAGATTCATCCAGATGAAGAGAGCTACCCTTTTCTTTAGTGATTCTCAGTCATCAATGCCAGCCACAGAAGCCTGGCACCCTTTATGAGTCACACTACTTCTGAATCTCTATGTTAGAGATGATAATGAAATGTGGTTTTCTAAAAGTTATAACTCAAAAGAGTGAAATCAGGGTTATTTTTCATCTTTATCCCTTCCTCTGCCTCTCAACTCCTACCATCTCTTGGTCACATACACTTTCAAAAAAATCTATCTCCCTGTGTCCTACTATCTATCTTTTATTTTGCTATTAATTTATTTATATTTTTGGTTAATCATATAAGAAAAACCATGTGATATTTAAGCTTGCATGTCTGATGAATTCACTTAACATTATGGTTTCTAGGTGCATCCATCTTCCTACAAATTACTCAAGTTTATCATTCTTTATGGCAGAGTAGTTTTTCATTGTGTATAAATATTCATTCATCTGTTGAAGGGCATATAGGCTGCTTACAAGATTTAGCTACTATGAAGTGTGGTGCTATCAAAAGGAAATGAAACCAAGAAATGGAGAAGTGGGAGTGGGAGAAGATGAAAAAAATAAAAATGTGTTATATACATGTACCAAATCACCATGAGGAATGTAATCATTATGTATTGTAAACATGTACCAATAAAAAATAATAATAAAAAATAATAAAAGAGAATTTAAAATATGAATTGTGGTGTTATAAACATGGGTGTGTAAGTGTCTTCTAGCTGAGTTCTATGAAATTTCTATTTTTCATTTCTTTGAGGAATCTCTACACTGATTTCCATAATGGTGTATTAGTTTACATTTGCACCAACAGTGTAAAAGACTTCCTTTCCCCACACATCCTCATTAGCATTTGGGATCATTAGATATTTTGATGATTGCTATTGGAGGCCTGGCCAAGATCTCCAACTGTCTATATGAAGGGTGCAGTGAAAGGACGAGATAAGAAACAGACAAATTTAGTAATGTATGAAGCATGACTGGGAGGTAAATGTCTCAGGATAGGCAGAGACAAAGACACTTCAAGGTAGCCACTGTTTATTGGGTGTATACAATGATAAGAAGGGCTAGCAGAATATTCAAGGTTGGCAGAAGACTCAGATGACTCAGCCAGTAGCAGATAACTTGAGATGACTCAGGAGGGTAGAGATGATTTTTATACTAAGAAGGACTTTGACCTGGAGTGTTTTTTTAATCTTAGTGGTTTTAGTTTAGTTTTAGTGGGTGGGAAAGAATGACCCACCCCTAAAGAGTTTTTAGGAAATCTCGAAAGGGTGATGCCAATAATCTCAAATCTCCACTTATCCCTTAGAATAGTATGCAAAGTTAGTCTTTGTGAATTTGTGGTTCCCAACAGATCACCATCCTTTCTGGGTTAAGATGGTACCTTAATGCAGTTGTAATTTCCATTTCTCTGCTGGCCAGTGTTGATGAGCATTCTTTTAAGTATTTATTGGTCATTTGTGCTTCTTTTTCTGAGAAGTGTATCAATTTGAGTCATCTACTTTCGATTGAGTCTTTTATTTTGTGGAGTAATTTTTTGAGTTCTTTATATGTACCTGATGTTAGTTCTCTGTCCAGGGAATAGCTAGCAATATTTTTACTATTCTGTAGGTTGTCTTTTCACCCATTTTGTAGTTTTCTTTGTTGTGCAGAAGTTTTTAATTTAGATTTGACCCAATTTGTTGATTCTTGATATAATTTCTTGCACCATTATGGTTCTGGTCAGAAAGTCCCTGCCTATGCCAATGTGTTAAAGAATTTTGCCTATTTTATTTTTCAGCAGAATGTTTGCCTTTTAACATTTAGATCTATGATCCATTTTGACTTTACTTTAGTACATGGTGAGAGATATGGTTCTAGATTCAACCTTCTGCACACACATAGTCGGTTGACCTGGCAACATTTGTTAAAGTGGCTATTTTTCTCTCAGTATGGGTTTTTGGTCACTTTGTCAAATACCAGATGGCTGTATGGGCCTGAAAATGTTTCTGTATCCTGTATTCTGTTTCACTGATCCACGCCTGGTTTTATGCTAGTAACATGGTTGATTTTTTTTTTTCCTACCGGGGATTGAACTCACAACCTCGCGCCTGCCAAGCAGGTGCTTAGGCCACTGAGCTAAATCCCCAGCACATGGTTGATTTTTATCAGTGTAGCTTTGTAACATAATTTGAAGTCTGGGATTGTAATCATTCCAGCTTTTCTTTTGTTGCCCAAAATTGCTTCTCCATTCAGAGTCTCTTCTTGTTTCATACGAATTTTCAGACTGTATTCTTTGGTTCTGTAAGGAATGCTGTTGATAGTTTGATTGTGATTGTGTTAGAACTGCATATCAGTTTTGGAAGCATGGCCATTTTGATAACATTGGTTCTACCTACACAGGAAGAGGGAATATCTTTCCATTTTCTGATGCCCTATTCAATCTCTTGTTTCAGAATTTTGTAAATTTTATTGCAGAAATCTTTCACTTTCTTGGTTAGGTTAATTTCTAAGTATGTAATTTGTTTGATATTATTATAAATTTTACTAATTTTTCTTAGTGGTTTATCATTGATGAGCAGAAATGTTTTCAATTTTTTTGTGTTAATTTTGTATTTTGATACATTATTGAATCTGGTTATCAATTCTAGGAGTATTTTGGTGCAATTTTGTGTCTTGTACATAGACAATCATGTCTTCTGTGAATAATGGTAATCTATGTACTTTCTTTCATATACATATTCCTTTTTATTTGTTTCTCTTGCCTGATTACTCCTGCTAATGTTTCAAGGACTGTACTGAAACAGAGCGGTGATAGTGGACATCATTTCTTAATCCTAATTTGAGGAAAACCACTTTGAACTTTTCCCCATTTAATATGATGCTTGCTGTATGCTTACCATAAACAGTTTTTAGCAGATTGAGAAATGTTCGTTCTGTACCTATTTTCTTCATGGTTTTAATCATGAATACATGTTGGATTCTATAAAAGGATTTCTGTGTCTACTGAGATGATCATGTGATTTTTGTCTCTGTTTCTGGTTATGTGATATATTACATATATTAATTACAAAGTGTTGAGTCATTCTTGTATGAGTAGCATGACAACAACTTGGTAATGATACATGAACTTTTGATGAATTTTTGCATTGTTTTATAGTGCTTTGCTTAAGATTTTTGTATTTATGTTAATTGAAAGTATTGACCTGTACTTTCCTTTTTCTGTTGGATCCCTGTCTGGTTTTAGAATCAAGGTAAGACTAGCTTCTAGAAATGACTTTGTGAGTAGTCTTTCTCTTTCAATTTTATTAAAGAGTTTGAAGTACACTGGTATTAAATATTCCCTGAAAAACTAAAACTAGATCCATGCCTATCACCATGCACTAAACTAAAGTCAAAATGGATAAAAGATCTGAATATAAAAACAGAGATACTAAACTTACTAGAAGACAGAGTAGGTAAAAATCTTGATGACATAGGAGTAGGCAGAGAGTTCATGAACAAAAATCAGATAGCACGGGAAACACTTCCCAGAATCAACAACTGGGATCTCATCTTCCTAAAAAGTCTTTGCATGTCAAAGGAAATCTCCAACAGAGTAAAAAGAAAACCCACCAACTGGGAAAATATCTTAGCCAATTGTCCATCAGACAAAGGACTTCTATCTAAAACATAAAGAATTAAAAGAAATCAGGCCCCTAAAATTCAAGGACCCAATCCAAAAATGGGCATCTGAGACAAATACAAACTTCTCAGAGAAAGAAATACAAATGGAAAATAAATATATGAAAAAATGTTCAACATCAATGGTCATTCGGGAAATGCAAATTAAAACAATGCTGAGATTCCATCTCACTACAGAAAGAATGGCCAAGATTAAAAAATCAAGCAACGACAAATGCTGGAGGGTCTGTGGGGAAAAGGAACTCTTCTCCATTTTTGGTGGGAGTGTAGATTGGTGCAACCACTGTGGAAATCAGTGTGGAGATTCCTCAAGAAGCTAGGATTAGAGATCCCATTCAACCCACCTATTCCACTTATGGGCATTTTCCCAGAATTGAAAATATCATACCACAGTGATATCTGTGCACCCATGTTTATAGCAACCCAATTTGTAATAGCCAGACCTTGGAAACAACCCCAGTGCCCATCAATCAAAGAATGGATAAAAAAAGATGTGGTATTTTTATACAATGGAGTACTACTCAGCTATTAAGAAAGATTGCATTGAGACTTTTGTAAGTAAGTGGTCACGACTTGAGACCATACTCATAAGTGAGATAAATCAAACCCATATGTGTAAATACTGTATTGTCTCCCTAGTGTAAGAAACTGAAAAATTATATATGATCCAAAATCTATAATAAATCCTATGTAAGGGTAAAAAACAGCTCAAAGAGCAAAAGTAATTGGGAAGGGAAAAGGGAGAAAGAGGGAAGGGAAAAGGAAAAGATATAAATCTGTATATATGTATATATAAGATAACTAAAACGAACACACTGCTGAATGTATTCATTATTTAGAAAGAACAATTAATAATCATATGATTGAATCAATTTTACATGTCTATATCTGTTAATGTAAGTAACCATTTTAAAGATAACGATAAGCAATATTGCAACCATTGTCAAGTTTCTATCATCCTGTTTTGTAAACCTGCAATGTTGCTGTTTGCATTTACTCTAGTCGTTTGTTTGTCTCTTTTGCTTGTTGTCTGTGTTATATATGTTTTTTTTTTTCTTCACTTAAAAAAATTCCCTGAAGCTGTTGTAGAATTTAATAAGTCTTGGTCTTTTCATAGTTGGTAAGTTTTTTTTTATTGCTGCTTCAATTTCTTTCCCTAAGTGTTACTGGGTCATTTGAATTTTTATGTCTCTATTTCAGTTTTGGTAATTCATATGTATCTAGGAATCTATCCAATTCTTCTGTATTATAAAATTTATTGAAGTACAGTTTTGCAAGATAAGTATTAATTATCTACTGGATTTTGGTGGTGATCATTATAATTTTGTCTACTTTGATTTTGTTTATTCATTCCATTTTTTTCTTTTGGTAAGAGTGGCTAAGTGTTTGTCAATTTGCTTTATTCTCTCAAAGAACCAGCTTTTCAATTCATTTTTAAAATTTGTCTCAATTTCAGTCAATTCTTCTCTTATCTACTAATTTCCTTCTTTTTGTTGGCTTTGTATTTGCAGTGTTCTTGTTTTTTTTTTCTAGAACATTGAGGTATATCATTAGATCATTAAATTTGTCCTTTTCTCTTTACCTGATGCTGGCATTCACAAATATAAGCCTTTCTCTTTCCTTTCTAGTACTTCTTTCAAAATGTCCCACAATTTCTAGTATGTTGTCCTGGCATTATCATTTGATTCTAGGAACTGGCTAAATTCTTCCTTGAATTCTTCTGTGACCCACTGATTATTCTAGAGGAGATTATTTACTTTCCATGTGTTTGTCTAATTTCTGTGGTTTTTATTGCCATTAATTTCTTATTTCATTGGCCTATGATCTGATAATATGCATGGGACAACTTTGATTCTTTTGTGCTTATATAACCTTGGTATATGGGCTAATTTGTGGTCTATTTTCAAGAAAGTTTCCTGTGCTACTGAGTAGAATGTATACGCTTTTGTTGGGAAGAACATTTTGTAGCTACCTATTAAGTCCATTTATCTGATGGATTGGTTCGATTTTTATATGTTTGTTGATTCTTTTTGTATAGCTGATCTGTCTCTTTGTGGCATTGGGGTGCTGAGAGCCCTTACTATAGTTATGTTAGATATTTGTGATCTTTTGTTCTGTAGTGTTTGCTTTATGAAGTTATGTGTGCAAGACTTTGGCACATATATATTTATAATTGTTACCTTTTTCTGTTAGATTGTTTTCTTATCCATTATATACCAACCTTCCTTGTTTCTTCTAATGTTTTGATTTGAATTTCACTTTGTCTAAAAAAGAACAGCTACTTGTGTTGTTTAATTTTCTCTCATTGCTGAGACAAAATACCTGACACCTAAAATCAAGGAATGAAAGGTTTATTAATATCATAGTTTGTGGAGGTTTCTGTACATAATCAACTGGATGCAAGGCAGGTTGGTGTGGCAGAAGAGCAAAATTTGATGGCACTGGAAGACAGCAAAAACAGCAAAATAATAAAAGAGAGGATCATGGAAAGAACACTCTTTCTGTCCCTTATATAGTGTATAGGCTATGCACCCTATGGTGGGTGTAGCACTCATACCCATAATCTCAGCATTGAACCATGAATCAGTCACTAATTCTATAAGCCTGCCCTATGATTGCATGAGGCTTTGAGGGGGAACATCCAGATACAAACTATAGCATTCCTCTCCTGAATCCCCAAAGACTCATGCACATCCTTTATGTAAAAGACACTTAGTCCATCTCCAAGGGTTTCCAAAGTTCTAAGGGTTTCAACCTTGCTGAAAAGTCAAAATCCAAAGTCTCCTCCAAGATCTAAGGAAGCCTCTTAACTGTGAGGCCCTGTACAAATGAAAAGAAAGTTAAACACTTCCAACATTCAATGATATAAGATAAACATTACCATTCCAAAAGGTACAAACAGAGTGTATTGGTTTGATCCTGTGTCCCCCCAAGACCTCATGCAATTTGGATGGGGCTGAGTCTGGCATTCATGATTGGCTTGTTGTCTGGTGCTGGGATTAGTGATGCTAGTGTTGCACCCACCCAGGGGTGGAGCCGACATATAATATAAGAAGGGCGGGTCTTTACTCTCTGTCTCTTTCTCTCACCTTCTCTCACCGATTTGCCTTGCTGTTTGGTGGCTATCATGAATGGCGGCCCCGCCATGCCATGCTGTCTTGGAGTCAACTAAGTATGGATTGAAACCCTGGAGAATTGTAAGAAATAAACCTTTCCTTCCCTAATTTTGGGCGTCAGGTATTTTGTCTCAGCAATGAGTGAAAAGTAACTATGACACAGAAGAATATAAAGCATTAGGACCAAAGCAAGTTCAAAATCCAGCAGGGCAAATATTAAGTGCTGTAGTTGCATGTGGGATATCCAAAGCAATCTGTGGCCAGCTGTGAACTCCAAAGGAATTTGGTAACTTTACCCCTACAGCACGTCTGGTGGTTGTAGTTTCCACATTATTTTTGGCCCATTTTGTTCCCTCTTTGAAGGTTTCCTCAGATGATCCATGTTCCTGACTTCTCCAAATTTCTAGGGTCTCCACTGTACCACTGGCTTCACCCTCACAGTTTCATACATTGACCTCTCAGTGGCACACTGCCTGGCCTTCCAGGTCTTCTTTTGAAATCTGTGTAGAAGCGTTTTTAACCTCAAAAGTCTTGCATTCTGCATGCACCTAAAACCAGTGCCACATGGATGATGCCATTGTCTGGTACCAGCTGAAGTAGTAACCAGTGTTTTCTCTCTTGGCTGTAGGGGTGTAGTGCCTGGAATTCTGGGAACTCTGAATGTAATTCTGAGGAAAAAATTCTCTATGTTGTTACCATTTTGGAACCTGGTATGGCTGCTACCATTTTGGAACCTGATGTGACTGTCACCACCATTCTGGAACATAGTATGACTGCTGCCATTCTGGAATATATTCTATGCCTTTCTGCTCAAAGCAAAGTCTTTCACTTTTGCAGTTGTGAGGCTGCAAAGGGTGAAGACTTACTACTTCTTGTGATGCCCTCTGGCCATATTTTATATTCTGTTTCTTAGATATTGAGATCTCCTATGCTCTATCTTTGAAATCCACAGCTTTGCTGGAGCTTTTTTGCTTGCCAAACTCACAGTGTTTTAAATAATTTGGCTGTGGTCTTTGTTCTTGAGTCACAACATAAATCTGACTAAAAGCCCCCAATGATAGCCATACCACCTCCTCAACATTTGACTGCCTTGAAATTTCTTCTTCCAGATTAATTAGTCCACCACCCTTAATCTCTGTGTCAGTCAAACTCACTGGAGATGAGGAAAATGCAGACAACCTTTTTGCCAAGCCATAACATACATTGTCTGGAATTCAACAGCCAGTGCAGTCCTTCCCAGCAGAAACATCCAAAGCCTGGTCTTTACCTGCAAGATTTCTATCATATTCTGGTCTTCTGAGCTCTGACTATAATCTCCTATTCAGAACAGCCTAAGGTGTTCCAGCTCTGCTCTTTTGGGTGACTTCTCTGAACCTTTTCAATGTATTCCCATGATCTATTACCAAAGGCTTTTGAACCACATGGTCAGGTATAGTCACAGCAATGCCCCCACTCTCTGGTACCAAATTCTATGTTGGTTACTTTTATCTCATTGCTAAGAAAAAATACCTGACACCCGAAATTAAGGAAGAAAAGCTTTATTAAACTCCCAGTTTGTGGAGGTTTCAGTCCATAATCAGCTTGAGCCAAGGTATGATGATAAGGCAGAGGAGCAACAGTTCATAGTGGCAGAAGACAGCAAAAGCAGCAAGAGCCAAAAAAGAGAGGAGTGTGGGGAGAAGACTCTTTTTGTCTCTAACTTGTATGTAGGTTAGCTGTCAGGGTGGGTGAAGCACTCACACACATAATTCAAGCATTGGACCATGAATCAATGAGAAATTCTACAAGCCTGACCCCATGACTGCATGAGTCTTTGAGAGGAACATCCAGAAACAAACCATAACACTACTCATGCTTATTTCTGGATTCCTGTTCTATGGAATATTGTTTTCCATCATTTGATTTTTATTTTATGAATTTCTTTTTGGATTAAATGTGTTTCTTGCACATAGTATTTAGTTGGGCTTTCTTCATTTTTATTTTTGAGTAGGAAGAATCTATTGTGAGAAAGAAAACTTCTCTCTAAGAGGAACAGAAAGAGACCCAGAAAGTAGGTTGCCTGATGGCCTTGCTTCTCAAGGGTTTTTTAATGAGGCAAAGCAACAAGGCATAGCAGGTTCAAGGTGGGACTAAATTATAGCTGACTCACAACGTTACAAGTATAGTCACTTAGGTAATATTGATGTAATGGGAAGTCACAAGATGAGTGTGAGGTGGACAAAACTAGGGTGATCCAATAAAATTACAACAACTGCAATTGCTTAGGTATTATTAATTAAACATGAATCAAATTGGGAAGCAAGTCATGTAGCAAGTGCACACGGGACTTTCCTGAAAGGGGTGGGTTAAGGAGGTTTGTTCCTCTACTCCAAGGTGATTGATATCTATTTAGAATGTGAATCACTGCTGTTCACCCCTAGGGGAAGTATATGGATGAGTAGTTCCTCTGTTACTTGACATCAGGCTTTCAGTGAATATGGTTACTGTCACAATTGTCTTTTGCACTGGTCTTCTGAGGAACCTACCCTGGCTGACTGGCCACAATATTTCTACCTAACTTAGCTGTGAGGGCACAAGGGACAAAAACTGTTCTGTCTACTTCCGGTTGAAGAAGGATGTAGTTGTGACCAGAAGTCAGAGACACACCACAAAAGCCCTCAATATGTGCCACACATTTTTGTCTTGGGTAGAGTATAGCTTTAAGTCTGGTATTGGGTACCTAGCCAAGATCCCCAATCTCTCAAACAAGTGTACAGTGAAGACTTAAATAAATGAGACAAGTAGTATGATTTTAGCACTCCAGGAGGATCAAAACCCCATAGCAGAGTTCAAGAATCTGGTTGCTGAGACAAAGAACATCTCTGGGCAGCCCATATTTATTAGATTTTCAAACAAAGAGAGGAGATACTGAGGAAAGCATGGGAACTGAGCAGGACCTTGGGAGTCACTTCAAAGACTTCTCTAAGTAGCAAACTATGCCAATTTAGGAGAACCGTCTTATCCCCATGATGACATTTATGGTGGGAATGAGACAGCAAGAATAAGATGCCTGCAGCTGCAGTCTCTACTTAATTGGTATTGGAGCCAGGTGTCCTCAGCTGTGGCCTTATCTTGCCCTTTGTGGTGTCTCTGGCATCACAAGCCACTACAGGTCTTAGCCAGGACTAGTGATTCATAGAGGTTTACTTACTATGAATCCACTGCCCATCTCCAGACAAGGGGCATAGGTTCAGGAAAGACTCACAGGTAAACATAGAAAGCCAATCAGTTAATTTTAAATCCTTCTTAGAGCCAATTCGTAATAATCTCCAACAGTCTGGAGGAGACAAGGCCAAAGAAACAAGTATGCATGGGCTAAATAATATGATCAACAGGATAATTATGAACATAGTCAACAAAGGTTTTCACCAGGAAGAGCCAGGCACAGCTTCTCACAAAAAGGTTAAGAAGAAGGGAAATTTCAGAATCTGACAAGTCATTACCATATTGTTTAAAATCTTGAGTAGCTATTGAGATATTAGCAGAAAGATCAGATTGTACACATGACATTAGGTTTTACAGTTGCACAAGTACCCCCTGTGCTGCTATTAAAATGTCTAATGTCATCTGATTTTGGCAGATGACTTGTCTCATTATTTTATTTAAGAGAATGAGAGAGAGGCTGGTTGAGTTCTCACTTAAGGCTCACTGGATATATAAGTACTTAAGGCCTAAATGTGTCATGTAACCCTCTCAACAAGGTTGGTCCAATGGATTCTGGTAAAAGAAATATAGTGTATTTGTTGTTAATCTTTTGGGGACTTGGCAGGCTCTTTGAAAGAAGAAACAAATTTTCCAAGAAATTAGAGCACATATAACCAAAGAATGAGCACTAGAATAGATACTAAGTTGGAGAAAGAGTGAAGTCCAGAAACATTTTTTAAGGCATTGGAGTAGTAATTGCAACTCACTGGCTCTTAGATTCCTCTGCTGAGGGAGTATGATATTTTATTAATAAGTCCCTCTATTGGTTTTTTTTATTTTTTGGTACCTGGGATAGAACTCATGACCTCGCACTTGCCAGGCAGGTGCTTATGCTGCTGAGCTAAATCCCTGACCTGAAGTCTCTCTATTTTTAATTGTAATGATCTCAATAATTTTAATGACCAATTAGAATGAGATTATAACATTTAACACATTATTTTGATCAATGAAAGACCCTCAAGTTATTGTACATAGACGATATGTATTATACTTGTAAAACCAATCTCAGTGCTGGGGATTTAGCTCAGTGGTGTTAGCACCTGCCTGTTAGGCCTGAGGTTGTGAGTTCGATCATTGGTACAAAAAAAAAAAAAAAAGAAAAAGAAAAGAAAAGAACCAATTTCAGCATTGTTTTTATTAGCTGGAAACCTGGATCTATCTCTATCTCTATCTCTATCTCTATCTCTATCTCTATCTCTATCTCTATCTCTATCTCTGTATAGAGAGGTATAGATATAGATAGAGATGTAGATACAGATAGAGATAGAGATATATTACTGTATTTAAAACGGACAAACTATCTCTCCCCAGGATGTTAAGTGGGCTTATAGCCATAATCAAAAGGAATGTGCAAAAATAAAATATTATCAGTTGTAATTTAAGTGAGCTATCTTTTTTCAGTGACCCTTTTGTTGAGTTATGATGGCTAGAAAGAAGGCACGAGTTGAAGAGAAGCAGCAGGAGATGGACACATGCCAGTTTACAGTAACAGGATGGCTTCTTCTTCTATATTCATGATCACCTAGGGCTCTTCCATGAGGGGGAACTTTAAATACTACTTTTCGCTAGGATTGGTGTCTAATATAACAAATCATAGCACTCAAACAAGTCAAACAGGTCAAACAAGGAACATTAGTAAGTTCAGCAACTAAGTCCAAACTAAGCACATATAAAAACAATACAGGAAAAAAAGCGCCCCATCAAAGAAACATCATAATCTTATAACCTTCCCATGTTCTCAATTGAATTTTATCATTATTTTAATAGAATTATATAAAAGATAAAGCATAAGCAATTATAACCAATGGACAACGACAAAAAATTTGAAGCATAAAAAATTTGATTACTTCTCTCCCCCGACTTGGAGGAGCTCAGCAGCTGGTGGGGCCATAGGCGATCCATTCCCCAACCTGTGGTACCTCAGCACTAGAGGGAGTTTTAACAACCCTTTCATACAACCAGAGGAGCTCAACAAACAAGGGAGCACTGATGATACCTACTCCAACCAGGAGTACCTTTGTGGGCAGACAGGAGCTTCAATGATTCATCCCCCCAACCAGAGTACCTTGGGATGCTGGCAAGAGCATAGGTGAGTCATCTCCAGACACAGAGGTCCTTGTTGACACTGTGGGAGCCTCAGAAACTGCTCCTCTCACCCAGAAGATCTCAGGTGGGCAAGCAAGAGAGCAGTTGAGTCCTCCACCAATCTTAGGGACCTTGGCTGGCCAGAAAGAGCATTGTTGAGTCCTTCCTCCAAACAGAAGACCCAGGACAGACCAGTGAGAGTGCTAGTGAGACCTCTGACCACCTAGAGGAAGCCACAGGAAAGAATATGAGCTAAGGGTTGGTTTATAATAGTAATCCTAGGCTAGTCAACCCAGAAAGAATGCAGAACTTACCCAACTGGCTCCATAGGAGGAATTCAGGTGACTGGCCTCTCTCTTACACTGTGGGACCCAGCAAATGGGTGAACACAGGCCACACAGCAGGATGCTGACTAAGACACACACGATGGACAGGCAAGACCAGCAGGATTAAAAAGATTGAAATATGAACCAAGAGGTGAAAATGACAAGATGAAAAAGCAAACTGCAATCTCAATCCTCTAGTACATCTGTAACAAGTACAGGAGACATTGGCATAGAGGACACTGGAAGACCTACACTTGAAATTTCTGAAAATGTAGCAAGTGAAGTAAAGAAATCCATGAGGCTATCAAGGTGGTCAGATCAGAAATAATCTCTCAGGTTAAAAAAAAGAAAAAGAAAACTTAATGATGGAATTGCTCAGCATAGCTGCAGAAGACAAAGAAAATAAAATATAGAAGCTTGAGAAAATGATGGAAACTTTGAATGAACAATATAGGAAAGAAATACAACGCAAGAAACAGACTCAAAGAGATATCCAGGAAGTTGAAAATTTCATCAAAAGCTAGTAAAACCAATTGAACAATATTGAAGACCCATTTTCAGACCTTCAAGATAGGATCATTGCTAGAAATCACACAAGGAAAGATCTCTTAAAAATCACAAGGGACCATAAAAAATAACACAAAATCTTCAAGATAATGCAAAGGAAAACAACATAAGTTTGATAGGCATCAAAGAAAGTGTAGGAGTCATTGCAAATGAAATGAAAAAAATATTTGGAGACATAATAACAGAAAATTTCCCAAGCATGGTAACAGAATCTGATATACAGATTAGTGAGGCACATAGAATGTCAAACAACCATAATAAAAATAAATCTACAATACACCATACAATGATTAATATTTCAAAAATTAAGCAACAAAACAAAATACTAAAAGCTGTTAGAGAAAAGAAACATATCACCTATCAATGAAAACTCATTAGAATCATAGTCAACTTCTCAAAACAAACTTTCAAGTCAAGAAGAGCTTGGAGTGAAATATACCAACTCTGGAAGGAAAAAAATCTTCCAATCCAGATTGTTGTACCCTGAAAAACTATCTTTCAAAATTAATGGAGAAATAAAATACTTCCATGACAAAGAAGAACAGAAGAAATTCATGGTCACCAAACCAATCCTAGATAGAGTACTGAAAGATATTTCAGATAGAGATAAAAATGACCATGATTCTCAGAACAGCAACAGATAGAAACCACCAGGCAGGGCAAGAAATTAAGCAGGGAACCAGCAACAGGAAACTGACATGACAAAGATAAGCCAATACATATCAACTATAGCCATCAATGTAAATGGCCTCAATTCACCAATCAAAAGAAACAGATTGGCAGAATGTATCAAGAAACAAGACCCAACAATATGCTGTGCACAAGAAACATATTTAACTCAAAAAGAAACTCATACACTGAAAGTCAAAGGATGGAAAACAATATTTCATGCCACAGTAACACAGAAAAAAGCAGAAGTGGCTATTCTGTTTGCAGAGAATGTGAACTTCAAACTAAAAATGATAAAAAGAGTTCAAGAAGTCACTACATACTTGTTAGGGGAAAAATTACAGAGGAAGTGATAACAATCATAAATATATGTACACCAAATACAAGAGCACCCAACTATATAAGACAAGTATTAACAGGCATGAAAAATCAAATACATAATAAAACAACTGTAACAGGAGAACTTAATACACAGTGTCACAAAGAGATAGAGCAGCTAGACAAAAAGTCAGCAAACAAATAACAGAAGTGAATCAAACATGTGAACAAATGGACTTAGTAGACATGCATAGAGTGTTCCACCCAACAACATCAGACTACACATTCTTCTTAGCTGCACATGGGATGTTCTGTAAAACAGACCATATATTATCCCACAGAACATGTTTAAGTAAATGCAAATGAATTGAAATTACCCCTTGCATATTAGCTGACTATAGTACACTGAAATTGGAAATTAATGGCAAAAGAAACTGCAAAAATTATGAGAACACATGGAAATTAAATAACACAATCCTGAATAACCAATGAGTCACACATGGAGTTAAAGAAGAAATTAAACAATATCTACAATGAAACAATATGCAGATACAACACAATGGAACCTGTGCAAATCAACGAAAGTAATGCTAAGAGGGAAATTTATAGCAATGAATTCTCATATGGAAAATGGAACAAGCACAAATAAACAACCTGATGCTGTACTTCAAGCTTCTAAAAAAGGGAGAGCAAATCAAGACCAAAGCTCATAGAAGGGAGGAAATTATAAAGAACAGAGAAGAAATTAATGCATTTGAGACTTAGAAAACAATACAAAGTTTTAATGAATTGAAGAGTTGGTTTTTTTTGAAGAATAAGCAAAACTGATAAACCCCCTAGCCAACCTTATTAAGAAAAAGAAAGAAAAAACCCAAATTCATGCAAAGAGGAATTAAAAGGGTGAAATCACTACAGATCCTGTGGAAATTCAGAAGATCATCAATACCTAATTCAAAAATCTTTACTTGCACAGGATACAAAAAAAAAAAAAAAAAAAAAAAAAAAAAAAAAAAAAAAAAAAAAAAAAAAAAAAAAAAAAAAAAAAAAAAAAAAAAAAAAAAAAAAAAAAAAAAAAA